>OVAF01003308.1:0-12697 GCA_900406245.1 Odontarrhena argentea
CGCAATCTAACAACGTCGCTAAAACATCGTAAAAATCGCGACGAAATAACGACGGAAGAACACAATTCTCCATTTCGTCGCAAATTTGACGCAAATGTGCGTCGAATTTGCGACGAAACTCACGTAGAACGCAGATTCGTCTTTAAATCGTCGCAACTTTCAGAGTGTTTTGCGGCGACAAAATTCATCGCAAATTTGCGACGCATTTGCGACGTATTTTTATTTCGTCGCAAACAAGTCGTAAATAAGTAGCACATTTGCGACGAATTAAAGGCGTCGCAAATTTTCGACGCAAACCACCCTGTTTTCTTGTAGTGATTCTACGCATATGAGGTGGAAATTATTAACCACATAGCATTAGAACAAATGTATAAATATATATATATATATATATATATGTATATATAGTGGCAAAATGAAAATATAAGGATATGACAATTCACAACAACTTTTATGTTTTGAACCTTCAAAAAAAAAAAAGGGAAAAAAAAGCTGTGTATTTATAATGGATAGTACTAATTATGTTTTGAGATAATTAGTACTAATTAATAGATAGTCTGATACTCTGAGTCTCTATCACCTTTGTGGAAAAGCTTGGAGAGTTTGCCTTTACCTTTTAGTTCTTTAAGACCCATAAACGAGAATCTTAATTAAGGTCCCCATTTCAATTTTTCCAAAGGAAGTTGCGTGGAAAACAGCTTATATACAATCTCCAATAGTCAAAAATATAGGTACGCCTATTGTTTATAATTAAGAGCATATATATACATATATTGATCTATGTAACTATTTGATTAACTAAATACATATGTAACTATATGTAAATATATATATGTAACTATGTAACTATATATATAACAGTATTTTATATCTTATTCACTCGATATAGACCAAAGAGTTATTTTATTTGCCAAAAAAAAAAAAAAAGCTAGAGAGACTGATAGTTGTGGTTGTTAAAATAATGTGGCTAAAAACTCATGAAGTGGACATTGAAAATATTTATATAACATATGTAGATCCATACGGAAAAGTTATTAATTAAGGCTAGTCCAAAAAATTAAGACCATGCTTATCCATTAATCATTGGTCTACATTTAGGATTTTTAAGCATCTTCGGATTTTAATTAGCTTTTTAGCATAGTGTCTAATCACATAATGAAATAGATACTATATTAACGTTAGTAATATAAAAAGGCAAAAACAACAAAACAAAATGATCCTTAATTTGTCTTGTATTAATTGTCTATAGTGATTGACCTAATGTATTCGCTTGGCAAGATAAGAGTAAAAACAATAAGACCATTATCATTCACTAAGTGACATATGTATACTTTAACTCTAATCGTATCTTATTTATTTCATATATATATCGCCAAAATTTATTGCCATGAATCTATCCTTTGTCTTCTTTGAAATGTCGTTTATCGATCGCACCCTCTTCCATGTATAATAGTATAAATATACTTTATACTATCATCTGCATAGATGATATAAAACATGTATAGATATATACACATATATAAGAAGAATATACGAACCTTTAACTTTTATTTTGACAAAACGAATATTTAACTTTGACTATAAATTTGATTTCTGATTCTACACTATGTTAAAAACCCTAAATAACATATTTTGTGTGTGTGTGTGTGTATGTTTTATATGTTGGTACGTTAATTTGTATATATAGTGTATCTTCCATAGGGTATATATATGGTTTCATATTTATTCTTTATATCCAACGAACGAGGCAAAATCACGATGGGATGTTTGCATTTGAAGTTTGAACCTAATAATGCATCTGCAAAAGAAAGTATATATTCTTCCACTTTCTTAATTATGAACCAAAAGCATGTGGTATATCTGTAATGTACCCTCTAGATCCACATCTGTCTTACTTTGCAATTTTGCAATATTGTTACATATATTCATTTATAAAAAAAAAACCTATAAATATAAAAACTTAAGCTAATATATATATATATATATGTCCATGTTTATATTTTTGGGGATTTTTCTGTCTAGGAATCTTTATTCTATATCAAAGGGGGAATACTCTATATCATAAAGTCTCGAAAATTGTAGGAGAATATTCTGGTGCCACCAAAGTACAAGAAGAAAAATCCAAAAATAAATAATATAAAAAGGTTGGTCAGTTCTATAACATTAAAAGGACACTCTTAAAAACATCATTACATTATGATTAAAGTTTAAACTATACTCAAAATAATTGTTAATTAAGTCAGCCCACAAGCGACTTCCAAAAACTTACCTGCCTTTTGTCAGTTCTATGTCTTACCTTTATTCTTTATTTAATTAAACCATGATAATTACATTTCTTAGCTTAGGGCACGATTAAGTTATTAAGATTTGGTCCTTATAATTCGTTCGAGGATCCATGTGAATAAAACTTTTATGCACTAGCTAGTTGAAACTCTCAACAAAGTAAAGCCCTATATTGTTAAAAAAAAACGAGGTTAAGTCCTCAAAACAATTTTATATATATATGTACAATAATTTGATTGATGTGCATACTATATATATATATATATATATATATATATATATGCGCTTGTATGATGTCACATGCATAATCTAAATGTATATTAACTTGAAAATTTGTAAAATATAATTAGCTGCTTAATTATTTGATATACCAGTTATGGTGATTGAGCTAATTAATTGGCTTTTTATTTAACGTCAAAAATGTGAATAAAAGCAGTTTTGTATACTGGCTATAACTTCTACCAAAAAGTGTTTTCATGTATATATATATATATATAGATATCGAGCTAGCTCTGACCAAAAAAAAAAAAAAAAAAAAAAAGAGCTAGCTTAGTATTGATATAAGTGTAACTGTGTAAGTGTCAAAATTATTCTAACCAGTCAAAAAGGATAATATGCAGGTACAATATGCATTGTTGATATAATGCATATATAAGTTTTTTTCTTATCTTTTTGGGGATAAAACTGCATATATAAGTTCCGCTCGTTATTCTGTCTATGATGATATATACTCAAATATATCTATATATATATATATATATATATTTTAAATGATATATAGTCAAATATGAAACGATGTTTAACTATAGTTCACAAGATGAGAATAAATTCAAAAAGGGATTTCCCATTCTTTGACCCAAAAAAAAGAAAAAGATTAAATATTTCCCATTCATATTTTTGTTGAAAGGAAAAAAAAACATTAATAATTTATACAAAAAGATATCTATATATATATCTTTTTTGAAAAACAAAATGTGCTTTGTTACTTGGTATCACTTTCTTGAAAGAAAAAGATGGAATACTTTTGCTATCTACCATTCAATAAAATCAACAAACTATCGACTTCACAAACAATTCAAATATAGAACCGATATGTTACGTAAGATATATATAGAAAATGTAGGCGAATTACATAGAAGAGTCGTATGCCTTAAAGAGTTTAATTCTAGTAATCTTCATGATGGTAAATTAAAATTCCAACGTTTCATAGTTTGATTAACCGATTTCATTACTGATCTTACCGCATAGTATAAATTATTTTAGGTCTATGTGTGGTTGTCGTATGTTGTTGGATTATTCCTAAAGAGCACGTGCATGGGTACACGTGCATTGCAGGCTTTGTTCAACAAACAAGAGATGTAACCATCACCGTTGGATCTGTTTTACTTCTTTCACCAAGAATGAGAGACATGGATTGAACATTCACAGGCAGAAAACACAAGGTAAGTAGTTATAGGATAAAAATCAGAAAAAATGGAGAAGAAATGGCTATACACAAAGTTGAACAAAAAATATGTGGCTACACAAATAATGGGATCATCATTCCAGTATCTAAATACAAAAGGCAAACACAATTACTTTTTATGTGTCATGACGCACTACCACAGCAAAATACAAATATTCAAGTCTAATTTCAACAAATTTTTTCCTTGTGGATATTAATATATAATATATATATATATATATATAGCAAAGGTGAAATCCAAAGTGTAGATTGAAATGGTCTACATTCTATACATTTTCAACAAGTTTATATGCTAGTTCAAATGTGCCATTTTTTTAATCATGTTAAGAGTTTTCTGAAATTCGAGCTGAAAAAATATAAATATATAATTTTAAAATACAAATAATTACGCAAAGTTGAAAAAAATAATTTAGTCAAAACAGAAGCGAAATTCACATATCAAAATGATACATGGTAAAGATGTGTGAAAAATAAAATATATAACAATTAGATTTTTTAATATATATTTAAATTAAGATGTTTGAGGTTTTTGGTCAAGAGCAATCTGAAAGAAAATTTTATTGCTCTTATTGTTTCCTCTCAAACGAAATTTAAACATGAGAGAAAAAATTCAACCATTATTCCAAAAATATCTTAGCAACCAAATTGAATAAGCTATATATATACAGAGTTGGTAAAACAAAACTTTTCTAAATTATAGAACCAAAATATCGGGATAATTGACAGTGAACCGAAAGGGAGAGAAGAGAGCCAATAATATATTCAAGGCATGGTTAATCTTTTTCCATCTTTAATTAACTTAGTATATATTTTCAAAAATTATTGGCTTTGCTGCTATCACTTTCAGCTTATGATTTTCCACCGCCATCCACTGATGCTCTCTTTAAAATAATCTGATAAAGGCAAAAAAGAAAACAACCATTAACCTTTTATTATAATCAAAATGGCTGCAACAGTTTAAATTAACAGATCAAGGTGCTCTTATATATAAGAAAATGGTATAGGTACTTAAAGACAAAAGCCATGTTTGCAAGTGGAGAAGCCAATATATCTTTGTCTTTGTTGTTGTTTTGTTTCCTTCTCTTACCATAGTTAACTTGCAGATTTCTTAGTATTTCTCCTCTTATATTACCCTTTTGTCTCCTTCTCCTTCTCTCTTTCTCTCTTTCTCTCTTTCTCCAACTATATACAAAAACCTACTTTTTCTCTTCTCTAATAAGTCAAGAACCAAGAAGAAGACATGACAGATGAAGTTCTTCACACAGTCTCTAGTGGATCAGGATTTGCTCAGAGCTCCTCAACTTTGGACCATCCTGATGATTCTCTCATCAATCCTCCTCTTGTTAAGAAGAAGAGAAATCTCCCTGGCAATCCCGGTACTTATTTCCTATTAAATTTAATTAGCTTGATCAATGATCATCACATACATATATACAAAGGAAACCCTAGAATCTTTTTATACTGATTTCTCCTTGTTATTAGTTATACTTTTATTAGGTTGTTTGGTTCTGGATCTTGAACTACATACACTGAAAAAAAAGAAAAAAAAATCATCTGCATGGATCGCATATTGGTTAATGGATGCTTCATTAATAAATTTTATTGTTAGAAACAAATATGATCCATAGAGTTCTTCTTTAAGAATGAATCAATTGTATTTGTTACCATATCCACAAAGAAAAATAAAAAGTTGCAAGCTTGACTGAAATACATGATCCAATTTTTTTTATTTTTTTTTGGATTTGACCTAATGAAAGCACAAAACATAATGATCTATATGTAGATCCGGATGCGGAAGTCATAGCTTTATCCCCCAAGACCTTGATGGCTACAAACCGGTTCCTATGTGAGGTATGTGGCAAAGGTTTCCAAAGAGACCAGAACTTACAGCTTCATCGTCGAGGACACAATCTTCCATGGAAGCTAAAGCAGAGGACAAGCAAAGAAGTGAGGAAGCGAGTCTACGTCTGTCCCGAGAAGACTTGCGTCCACCATCACGCCTCTAGAGCTCTAGGCGATCTCACCGGAATCAAAAAGCATTTCTGCCGTAAACATGGCGAGAAGAAATGGAAATGCGACAAATGCGAAAAAAGATATGCTGTTCAGTCGGATTGTAAAGCTCATTCCAAGACTTGTGGTACTAGAGAGTACCGTTGTGACTGTGGTACCATTTTCTCCAGGTACACACCACACATGATCTCTATATCTATTTTATAAGTATTTATGTGTGTGTATGTTGTCGTTTGTATTGATCATGTTCGAAAGCTAATATATATATATAGTAGCTTTATAGTGTCTACATCTTCTTCTGTTTTGTTTTGTCAATATGTATAGTTTGATTTTAGTTTTATATGTGTTTGTCATTTTCTTATTTGTTTTGTTTGTTTTCTTGAAGTAGGGTAAAGTTTTTTTTTTGGAAAAGAGTGAAGTAGGGTAAAGTTTCTTGCTTGTGAGATGTTTTTGTTATTTGGGATGATTGTGGCAAAAAGGTTATAATTATTATACCTATGATGAATATATACAACATTAGCTAGCTAGATACATATTTATATATAACTTTTTCATTTTCTGTATTGATAGTTTTATGTGTGTGGTTCAAATTGTAACATTACCTTTTACTTTTAACTTGTGTACGCATTAACAAAATCTGAAGTACTATTTTTTAGGAAGAGACATTGGTTCAAGTTATTCTATAGTCTATTAACTTCTGGTACATGCCCATTACCAAATTTAAACTTGCATTAGAATATAGTAGCGAGCGACACAAATACTAATTACTAGATTCCATATTCTTTGATCATATGTTAACTTTTACTTTGTTCTTATTATGATATAACATTAGGTTTGTGTAATCAGAAATGTTTATACTAACATGTTTTGGTTGAAACAGGAGAGACAGCTTCATAACGCACAGAGCTTTCTGCGATGCCTTAGCAGAAGAAACCGCGAAAATAAACGGTTTAGCCGCGGTTGGAGGCAATAATCTGAACTACCAATATCTCATGGGAACACATATACAACCACTTCAGCCATTTGGACCGCCACAGCCCACAAATCAAAACCTCCTTCATCATTTTCCGATGCAGCCTCATGCCTCCTCGTCCCTCTCCCTCTGGATGGGACAAGACAACATTGCACCGCCTCAACCGCAGCCGCAAGATTACGATTGGGTTTTCGGAAACGCTAGGGAGGCAACTTCTGCGTGCATTAACAATAGTAACACTCACGATGAGTTCATTACACAAACCGCAAACGCGGCTTCCACTACTTCTACTACTCTCTCTGTTCCTTCTTTGTTCAGCAGCGACCAAACGCAAACGGCAAACGCAAACGCGAATATGTCCGCGACAGCATTACTACAGAAAGCGGCTGAAATTGGCGCCAACTCGACGGCCACGGAGGCGACCAACGACCCTTCAACGTATCTCCAGAGTTTCCCGCTTAAATCTCCCGACCAAACCGTAACGTACGACGGCGGAGAAAAGTTCTTTGCTTTGTTTGGAACTAACAACAACAACGTTGGAATAATAAGTGATCAAAGTCATGATCAGCATCAGGAGATTGGGAACGCTAGAAATGACGTTATGGTAGCGTCTGCGATGGATGAGTTACAGAATTACCCCTGGAAACGTAGAAGAGTTGAGGGAGGAGGAGAAGGAGGTGGTGGAGGGCAAACTCGGGATTTTCTTGGGGTCGGTGTACAAACGATTTGTCATCCTTCATCTATCAATGGGTGGATTTGATACTGTTTCAAAAGATTTCGGGAAAATTCAATAAATCAACGAAAAATGACAAGGAATCTTTTGTAATTTCCACCATTTTCTAAAAACATATATATATATGATATCAAAGTTTTTTTTTATTTTAGTAATTCAAGATTTAAAGTTTATATAAATGTGCTTATGTACATAGATATTCGTCGTCTATATGTTTCCAAGGCAATATTTTTGGGACATATAGGAAAAAACAAATTCATCAAGAATCTTTTGAATTTCTAGTTCATTTGATTATATTCATCTTCATTTTACACTATTCTTTCTCTGATTCTTCTATACAACAAATGTTTTATTGAAATGAGGCTACATTAATTAGTCTTTATCTCTTTTCTATGCTATGCATGGTTTATTAATATTGATGTAAGAAGGCATATAATTGATCATTAATTATAGTTATTGATCAAACAACTCTTAGGACATACTCTACTCTCTCTGTTTCAAATTAAGTGTGTTCTAGCTAGGCTTAATTTTCTATTTAAAATTAGTTGTCGCTATTGTTTTTCAATGTTATTTTTGTTATTAAATACCAAATTTAACTTCAAGATTAATGAAGAATACTTCCAATCATCTTCTTTTGTTAGGACTTTAATAGAATTTTTAATATGTTTTATTAATATGTGAGAAAAACTCTAGAATAATATTTAATTTTAAACAGATCTAGAGATAAAAGAACATAAAGTTAATTTAAGTTATAAGCCTTTTTACATTCAATATTAAGAACATAAAGTTAATTAAGTTGTGTCATTGGTGGAGTACACATATAAATTGGGTCAAGGAATAAAGGAACGAAAGGAAATAATTTAGTTTCACTAGCATATTCGGTGCAGAAGATAAAGTGAAGATCCATGCATATTCTTCATTAAAGAGTTAGAAAGGTCTTATCTTTCAAAAAAAAAAAAAAAAAAAAAAAAAAAAAAANAAAGAGTTAGAAAGGTCTTACATTTTCATCTTGTATGCAAGGATATACAGAAAATGAAAAAGCATGGTTGGAGTGGACCGGAGAAGTGGTGGGGACAATGAAAGGTGGAGACTTTTTGAGCTCAATTATTTAAATCATAACCCTAACTCGAAGGCAAAATTTTCACTTTATAGTGGAGGAAAAGATTATGGAAAAAAGGAGAAAAAGCTTGATATTCCTAGCTTAGGCTTTTTCCACCTTTTATCTTATCTCCCTTTTGATCTCGAGAAAACAAGATTCAAGCATCTTTATATATGCATAATGCATGCATGTTATAGTTATATGAAGATTAAGATATAGTTCTTCTAAAAATTCATAACTTGCTCGATAACATCAGTGAGTTATATTATTATTATTTATTTTATGTTTTAGAAAATAGTTATATTATTTTCTGCCTTATGTACTACATCATTTCAAAGAAGAGGAAAGATATACATACATGAAAAATATTTTGAATAGAGTTAAAAATGAACACTTCTAACTATTGACAAATGAAAAAAACATCTCTGATTTGACCCAATAACAAAAACATGTAGGGCTTATAAATTCATTTTACATTTTTGTTGCTGTCAAATTTTGATTTTCCATTTTTTTTCCGTTTAAGACAAAATACAAGCATGAACCACCAAACTTCAGCTTTTGGTAATGAATAATGACATCCTCGTTTTTTCCCCTTGACCAATTTCTGAATTATTCATTTCTAAATTATTGATCAGCACTCAGCAGTGAAAAAACTGTGACGACCGAAAGTATACAAATAGACGAAACAAAAAGGAACCCAAAATTGTGATTACACAGGCCCGTAAAATAGCCCATTGATGAACAAAAGAAAGCCCTAGTTTCTAAAAGTCGATGATTGAAGAGTATGGTGAGACTCTCAAAGTCCCTTAAGAATTGAAAACAAATAAAAAGTTGTTCATAGTCTCACTAGACAGAGACTATTGATATTTGATGAGTTTCATAAAAAACACACATCAGTAGAATTAATTTAATAATATAAAAAACATTTTAGAATTCATCGTGAATATCATCATTCAAATTTCAAGAGAACGAAACAATATGGTTGACATCAACTTTTAACAACGAAAATTTATGTAGTCTAAAATTTCAAGATAAACGAGTACACTAAAATTCTAATAGACTAAACAAGAGAGAAAATGAAAACATGGAGTAAAAAAAAAAAAACAGCGAGAGAAAAAGAGCGACAAAGAGCAGAAGAAGTCAAGCGCCGCCGGCTCTCCGATCCGGTGCTTTGTCGCCGGTACTGGGGAGGAGTTAGTTTTATTTCCTTTGGTTTTTGCTAGATCTAGTAGAGTAATTTCGTTTTAGTCTTAGAGAAAGGGGATCTTGGGTTAGATGTGCTTAGGCTTTCAGATCTAGGATCCTTTTTCCTAATTCTGGTGGTTATAAGGAAGGAGGAGGCTCGCCGCTTACTCCGGTCACAACCTGGTTTGTTTTTGGTCGAGATCTGTTTAGGTTTCTTTGATGAAGTTGGTGGTTTGTTAGAGATGGTGTGTGACGACGGGGTTTTGATGTCTCTCGTTCTTCATGAAGGCTTCGGAGTTGGTCTCTTTGGCTATTCCGACTCCTTGTGTAGTGGTCCTTGTCTCTTTTTTTACCATTCTTTTCAGGCTTGGATTTTGGAGTGGTTCAAACCCTTGTTCCGGTGTCCGAAACCCATCTCTGGATAATAGCGGGCCCGAGATTGGATTGAGCGGTTTGATGTTCTTTGGCTTGCGATCCTCTCCGTTTCTTGATCGTAAGCAGTAAATCGAGACATTTATCAGATTCCAATCCTAGAACTTCTTTCGCAAGGGTTTGTTCTCACTTCTAAAATTCGTCTTTGCTTGTTTGGTTAAATTAGGAATTTAGGTGCTTTTGGTTGTTTAAAATGTCAATGCGTGTAAGATCAAGCTTCCCAGTTAAGTGTTTAATGGATTTTCATATGACAAAAAAAAAAACAAGAGATAAAATATAATTAGGCAAAATATTTGATTGATAACCAATCGATAAATTGTTTTAAAACATATTGATATAATAGACTGCAACAAAAGCCCGTAATAAAGCCCATTGAATAAAAGAGCCCTAATTCTCTAAATTAGAAATGGAATATACACACAAGAAGTCGGAGAGAGTCAGAGAGGAAGAAAGTGAGAGAATGAAATTCACAGACTCCCCGGTGATCGATCTGACGGTGAACGGCACGAGCCTCTCAATCCAGCAAGACAATGGCTCGATGCACGTTGGAACTTCCGTCTGGCCTTGCTCTCTAATCCTTGCCAAATTCGCCGAGCGCTGGTCCACACTAGACTCATCATCATCATCGTCATCGTCTCCAAATCCCTACGCCGAAATCCTCGATTTCCGCCGCCGTCGCGCCGTCGAGTTGGGAACCGGATGTGGAGTCGCCGGTATGGCTTTTCACCTCTTAGGTCTGACGGAGATAGTCCTCACTGACATAGCTCCGGTTATGCCGGCGCTTAAACACAATCTGAAACGGAACAAAGCGGCGCTAGGTAAATCCTTGAAAACTTCGATTGTTCACTGGAAAAGTCTAGATCAGATCGCGGCGTTGAATCCGCCGTTTGATTTGGTTATTGCGGCGGATGTTGTGTATATTGAGGAATCGGTTGGTCACTTAGTGACGGCGATGGATTTGCTGGTCGCGGAAGATGGTGTGGTTTTGCTTGGTTATCAGATTAGGTCACCAGAAGCTGATAAGCTGTTTTGGGAGATGTGCGACGTCGTTTTTAGGATTGAGAAAGTTCCTCATGAGCATCTTCATCCTGAATATGCTTATGAAGAAACTGATGTTTACATTTTTAGGAAGAAGGTGAAGAAGAATCAGACTGAACCTGAATGAACCCAACTTTGTTTCTGTTAAAGTTTCCTATATTGTAACGTTTCTTTCCATCGATTTCGAATTGCCTCAGAGATTTGTATAAGAAAAAATTTCGGTCCAAAATCGAACTGCATTTGTTATAGTAACTTGAATGGAATGGAATGAAACGTGGACGTCAGAATTAGTAAATTCACACTTTGGTTTTTATGCAGGATGTTATGAATATGGACAAAAAGATTAGAATATAATTCAGATAGATGATTCGTTGAATGACTTTGAAGATTACAGAAAACAATTTGCAAGGAAGAAAACAATAATTAGTTACTTTTAACTTCACTGTGAAGATCTCCGCTCTGTGCAAAGAAACAGACTTGTTCATGGGTCACTAGACAAAACGGGCTTTTAGGCCCTCTAATAGGTTTAATTATGGGCTTAGGTAGACAACGGGCGTTTTTAACGATAGAATAGGTAGTTGGATTTTAATACATAAATAAATAAATGGCTGAGTCGGGTCAAGATCCAAACACATGCGGACAAAACATAAGTCCGAAGCAAAAAAAATTGTATTTACTAGATTCTACCCGCGCTACGCGCGGGTTTGTGATTTTAATTTTTGAAAATAATGTATAAGGCATAAAATATATTTATTAAAATCGTCTTGTATAATTTGAGAAATTAAAATTTTCAAATGTTTGTAACTTTACCTTCATATGTTAATAAGTCGTACATTGCATCTTATAACGTTTGTTTTACTTTGCGTTTAAATATTGTAGTTTATTTTGGTTCAATTAGGTGATCTGTTGTAGTATACTCATGCCTTGATTGGTAACAACAAATTCCCGGTTTTGAATACGTTTTTTGAAAATTTATTTCTATGTTACTGCAAACCGCAATCACTATTCGGGGCCTCAATGTAAGAAGTTAAGTACATATTGTTGATCATTTATTTTTGGCATTTAGCGAATATGTAATTCTTATCTAATAGATTTGGTGGAAACAATGGTTGAGTTATTCCACACTTAAAAGAAAATATTTCAAATACTTTTCTATTTTGAATTTTTTTTTTTCTTTAACATTTAGTCATTTACTAAGGTTTAATATGCACTATACACGCATAACTTGAATTTTTAAAATTTTGTAAACAATATTAATAGTGGTTCCTAATCACCAAAAATTATATCAAATATTTTGTAAGTATATAAAATAAAAATTATGAATTTTATAAACTTAAATAGAAGAGAGATGAAGAACTCAGTTAAGAAGAATGTCAACTTGAACTTGTGTTGGATGCCCAATAAAACATATGAAGTTATACTATTTTTTGGACTATGGTTATTCATTTATATTTTATCAGTCATTTTAATTATTAAACA
>OVAF01003309.1:0-12691 GCA_900406245.1 Odontarrhena argentea
ATCATTGAGTCATCATTGACTCATCATTTTTACTTCTCAAATAATGTATAGGATTTAAGTGATACAAATCACATTTTTTTTGTAGTGTCAGTGGTGACCCTGAGGCCAGGCAAGCCAAGCTGCGGCTTGTGACCCATTATTTTTTTGAATAATTTCGGTCAATTTTTCTTGTATGTTTCTTTAGTTTAGTTGTACATTTGTCATGTTTTTTTTGTGTTTCAAGTATTTCTAGTAACATTTTAATAATATTTTTTTAGTTTAGTAATATATTTGTTATATTTTTTAGTGTTTGAAGTCTTTTTATCGATCTTTTTGTTTTTCTTCGGCTTGCGGCCTTCTAAAACTCAGGGCTGGATGCACTCATAGTCTTGTGATCAGAAGACTCTTCCCTTATGTATACAACAACCCAGAATAATAGGCCCATTTGATAAGTCAAATCATTATTATGTGAAACCTTAATACTACAAAGCAAGCTTGAGAGAGGAATGGGACATAAACATTGAAGGATACAGTTGAGGAAACAGCAGATACTTTCTCATTTATTGCTCTTTTATGGGTCTATAAAACGCAAGAAGGTGCCTAACTATACTCTCATAATCTCCTTCTTGTTCTTGATTCTCAATCTCAACAACATTTTAGTTCAAACTTTCACGCAGAGAGGATCAAGATGAGAGCTCAACTTTACTTTATTCCCTTTGTTCTTTTTCAAACCCAAATTACTAGATCGACCTGTGGGATTGATATCGGTTCAAAGACATGCCGGTGATACAACCTACAACCGATCACGAAAGCCTTAGTATTGAAGTTGTCATGGTCAAATGAATGATGCTTTTGCCCGGAAACATAATATAAGATTTATCATGCATGGAAACGGAAAATGGAAAACAATTTGGAATTACATTTTCAAAGAAGAGAACGGATTTTAGATAGAGTTTCTATGCGACCTAAATTAAAATCGTGAATGTAAAAATATATAAACCTAGATATTTTATATAATTATAAATGAGATCTCAATTATAAATAATGAAACATTTTTTACAATACAATTTTTCTTTTAAACAATCAAACTTTGTTTTCATAATGAAGAAAATTACAAGTAAAACAGCTAAATGCACATCTTCTACGATCTAGTGTAGCTCAAGTAGCTTTTTATTTAATCACGTACAATTTATTAACATGTTCTGAATTCTGATCATGTTATGTTTTCGACCCCAAAAAAAGAAGAAAAAGGTGCGTGACCAAAAAAAAAAAAAAAAAAAAGAAAAAAANAAAAAGGTAAGTTTTTTTTTTTTTGGGTAAAAAGAAGGTGAGTTTAAATGCAAATTAGTAATTGCAAAAAATGTGAAATCATTTTAACTTTTCTTTTGAAGAAATATAGGTCATTTTTATGATTTAGCAAAAGTTGGGAGTTATTTTAGCAAATATAATTAGTGAAAGTAACTTCACACTCTCTCGCCGGCGAATACTCTTTTTTGAATTAATCGTCGCGGCAATCGTAGATCGAAGCCGATCTCTCGCCGGAAACATCCACACCGTTCCATCTATCGCCGCCGTATTCATCAATGGTTAAGGCACTGCAAGGCGCGGCTCAGAATCTCCCGGCGGATGTGAACCAATTGATCGATCAATTAGAACGGCATTGTTTAGCTCCCGATGGATCTCTCGTTACCAAATCAGCTTACTACGATCTTCAACTCGTAATCTCTTCTTATCTTCAGATTTGTGTCCTCAATTATCTGATTCTCTTTGGATTCTGACACTCGAAGTTGTTTGTTATCGACATTTGCAGGCGAGAGAAGAGATGTCACGAGAGAGGTTACGGTATTTGGAAGCTATGGTAACACTTCATCTCTTCTTCTTTGCCTTCATATTCAGGCTTAGGGTTTGGGATTTTGTAGTTTATGTTCAATTAGCTTCGGATGTATACATATATCAATGAGTAGTACTCACTATTGTTTTCTGCGTTTTTACATTTGGTAGGCTATTTATTGTGAAGCTGTAGCTATGGTAGAAGAGTATCAACAAGCTATATCAGTGGCTAACCATGGGGGGATCCGAGATGTTCAGGGTCTATACCCTCAACTTGGCTTGAAAAATTCTCCTCAGGTTTTGTAATCGGAATTCTATTTTTTGAGGGTTTTTGTTATCTCCCAGTCTTGGAATCATTTATGAGATATACCATTGATTTTGCAGGTTTATGAGACTCTTGAGCACAGATTGGTGGTTGCTGAGGCAGCTCAGAAACTGAGGCTACCTCTTATTTCAGATGATGGTGTAATTCATGAGGAAGAAATTGAAAAGTGGAGTATATTATCAAGAAGCTCACTTGATAGTGCAAGTACGAGTTTTACAATTACCTCCTCTTCTAACTCAGTGAACTATGCAAATAGCTCTGCAAACAGCGCTGCTGGTGGGACTAGTCTTAGTCCTGCTGATACTGACGTAGTTGGTGGTGTGCCGAATCGCTTTCTTGGAATAACACCTGCTTATTTATCCTATGTTCAGCTCCAGAATACTATGTCCATGGTATTGTGAGATCATTTTGTGCCTAGTATTGGTCTCTTCATAATTATATTGTGTCTGCATTTGTTGATTGCACCAACTCTTATGAAAGATTGAGGATATGAAATTCTGTGGTTCGCTAATGCTTTTCACAACTTTACTTAGGATATGGCTGACTACCAAATGTTTCTTGCCCGTGAGATAGAAGGCCGACTGAAGGACAAGTGTGATAAGTTGGCTGACGCCATCGTTGATGACACTGGTAAGATCTTCATTACCAGCACACTCTGAGGAAGAGGTCGTTTGTTCCTTACCTAAATTTGCTTGTTCCTGTCTGATGTAATATTTGGCCTTAATAATAAGCTTCCTGCATATAATGACCATATTTTCTTTACATTAAATTACAGATTCATCTGCAGGAAATCAAAACTCAAGTGCTAGGCTCCCAGAAAGGTTAGCTTTTATCGCTTTGGTTTAAGTATGGCTAAAATATATTATCTGATTTATGATTTTAACAAAGACTGATGGCACCTAGCCTCATTAGGGGAATATATATCTAGGTGATGTGTCATTCATGTATACATATTGTAGTTCTTAATTACAACTAAAAGCCTCTTTTAAGATAGTGAAATCATAACCATAGAGGAAATTTCTTGTTGGTGTTAGGTATAAGGTTTCTGCATAAATTTATCCTAAAGTGCAAATAATTTTCTCACATTTACCCATCCTCTTATACCCTCTGGAGCCACTCAATGTCAATGTTTTCTTACATTTCCAGGGTTAAGTTTATAATTGAGGAGATTGAGAGAGAAGAAGCAGCTCTACGAGAAGACCTCTACTCTGCTGATAGGAAATTTGCAGAATATTACAATGTAGGTGAAAAGGCAAATCATAATGCATTATGCGAAAACCACATTACCTGAATGTTGCATTATATTTATTAAATTATGCATGCTATAGATAAGTTTCTCCATGTATATCAATGCTCTGTTATCTTTTTTTTTTTTTTTTTTTTTTTTTCCCCCAATTCTNTGTTCTCTATGTATTATCCTTGTAACCTGTAATGCTAGTAAGTTCTGATGACTATTCATTTTTATTCTGAACAAGGTCTTGGAACAAATACTCGGGGTGCTTATAAAGCTTGTGAAGGATCTGAAGTTAGAACACCAACACAAATATGTAAGCAATTGTTAGTGTTTCCTAGTTGATATAATTGAATCTCTGTGTACATCTTCTCACTATTTAGGTTGTTACAGGATGAAATGCAGAAGACTTGGTTGTGTAAAAGATGTGAGACCATGAACGCAAAATTAAGGTATCATCTGATCTTTTACTTGTTTAGGATCCAATCAGTTATTGCATTAGTCATTAGTTAACACTGTCTTACTTTTCTCTGTGTGAAGGGTTTTAGAACATGTCGTTCTCCTTGAGACATACACACGTGAATCCATACCAGCATTGCACAGCATCAGGTTCGGAAATCAAATTGTCCCGACATATATTTCATGCCATGTAAGGAATATGTCTCACTTCTAAGCCTTGTTGTATTTCCAGGAATTATCTAGTTGAGGCTACCGAGGAAGCTTCAGCTGCATACAACAAAGCGGTTTGTTTCTTATCCTCTCTCTCATTGCTTAACTTAAACCTTTTTTCTCCCTGTTCATTAGTATGTTGACGCCTGATAAATTAACCGAATCTGCAAAATGACCAGGTTACACGGCTCAGAGAGTATCTTGGAGTGGATCCGCATTTTGATACAATTGCGAAACAGTACCATGACATTGTTAAGGTAAATTATTTACAAAATATGAACAAACCATCAATTAAATCGTGTATTAGATTTGATGGACTTGTGGTAATGGAATAACACATGATAATGAGAGCTTCATGTTTTGCAGAAATTGGAAAATATGCAGTGGACCATTCATCAAGTAGAGATGGACCTGAATTCTCAAACGCTTAGCTGATCTGTGATCACTAGATTTCATCTCATGTCATTTTACCACCAACAGTTGTGACATATTAACACATTCTGATTTTAATCTACTACTTATCTACTTGCATAGTTGCATTATTCTACAGTATCTGCTGAATCAACTTGTAATCTACTTACATTATAGTTCTACATTGTAATACTGCAATCGCCTTCAAGCCTTTTCAGCAAAACAATGAAATTACCTGTTTACTCGTAACAAAAATAAAACCTTACAAATGAAATAATTCCACAGAAAGGTTTTCTAAATTTGCCTCGACAACAATTATTGACACAAACTCGTCTCTTTGGATTAGATACAAACACGGAGGAGAAATATCATTAGTTAGAACAGTCTTGGTTGTTGTGGATTCCCACTTCTCATCATAGCACAAAACTCTTCATAGTTGATTTTACCATCCTGTAAGCAGAAGAAAATTGAGGTTAGAGAAAGAAAACAAAAAAACATGTAAGAAGGAAGAGCTTTTTGGCTTTACGTTATCTGCATCAACATCAGACAAAATCTCTTTGATTGTAGCATCATCTCCCATTCCATATTCCTTCAAAGCTACCTCTAGCTCGTCTATCGTAATGTATCTATCAACACACATTTCACACCATAATCACAAATCTATGTGCCTTTCAAAAAGATTCATTAAAAAAAAAATAAACAATGATCACTTACCCACTCCCATCTTTGTCAAAATGTTGGAAAGCTTTCTTAACGTTTTCATTACTTTCAAGCCTATGTCTATGCATTGTTGCAGTAATGAACTCGATGTAATCTATCGACCCGTTTCCATCAACATCAGCCTGAATCACAAAAACTAGATATGACTTTTTGAAAACTTTCAAGTCAATAGAAGATCTTGTCTTTTTGATAGAAACTTACAGCATCCATGAGCTGTTTCACTTCGGCTTCAGCGAGTTTTGATCCAAGTTTAGCTAATCCTTCTTTCAGTTCTTCATATGTGATTGTGCCACTATTGTCTGTATCTATGTTAGCAAACATCGCCTTTAAGCCTTGTATTTCTTCCGTGTCAATATTCTCCGCAATGACCTATTTGAAATTTCTCAGTGCATATGAAAGGCGAAAAGGACCAACGAATTTAGCTTCATGTCGTAAAAAAGTCTTTGAACTAACCTTTAAAGCAAGTTTCTTTAGTTTATTCATAGCTCTAAATTGTTTCATCCTCGAGAGAACAGCACTATCAATAGGTTTATCTGATGCTTCTCCACCTTCTCTTAGCCATGGATGCTCTACAACAAGTATGAAAAACCAATCATATTGTCAACATCATCAGAATAAAAATGCAAGATATGTTTTATAACCAACATTGCGAACAGCTTGTTCACTTACGAAGAACTTCAGCAGCAGAAATCCGTTCTTTCGGATCTTGTGTCAACATTTTTCGTACCAAATCCTTAGCACTACTGGAAATTGAAGGCCACGGTTGGCTTTCAAAGTCGATTTCACCTTCCAGTATAGCATCAAATATCCCTTTCTCCGTTTCTACATCCCCAAATCATACTCATATACATCAGCCAACAACATTCTTTTCAAATACATAAGAATCGGAAAAAAAGATAACAATATCACATTACCAGCCCAAAACGGAGGTACACCACTAAGTAGAATGTAGAGGATAACCCCAGCACTCCATATATCGATTTCTTTACCGTATCTCCGCTTCAAAACCTCAGGAGCAACATAATAAGCACTCCCAACTATATCCTTATACACTTTCCCTGCCAAACACAACCAAGACAATCATCACTACGAAAAATCGCCACTTAACAGAATCCAACACATAAACAAAGATATTTACCCTCTTCAATAAAAACAGACAACCCGAAATCAGTAGCTTTGATCAAAGCCTTGTCATCTTTGCTAGATAACAAGAAATTCTCAGGCTTTAAATCTCTATGCATCACACCCATGAAATGACAAATGTTAACAACATTCACAATCTGTCTACAAACCGAAGCAGCTGCTCTCTCACTATAATGTCCTTTCGCAATAATCCTATCGAACAATTCGCCACCAGCACAAAGCTCCATCACCAAATGCACAGACTTTTCATCCTCATAAGCTCCTTTGAACTCAACAATGTTTGGTTGTCCACTCAAATGCTGCATTATCTGAATCTCTCTCTTCATATCTTCTCTATCAGATCTCGTCACCAGCTTCTTCTTCGATATCGATTTGCAAGCGAACTTCTTCCTTGTCGAAATCTCTGTGCATAGATAAGTCACTCCGAATTGACCTCGACCTAGCTCTTTGCTCAGTGTGTACAGCTGTTTCACATCTTCGTATGGTTTCTCGAGTATGGTAGCACCACTTTGACTTCGCGGCGGCGTTGGTTTACGCCACGGTGGTGGTTGATTAGCTCCGGTGGGTTTTTCCGTCGGATCTTGGTTCTTGACCGATCTTTCCTCATTTTTATTAGATTTCATCACTAATCCATAATTCTTAGCTATACAATTGCCCATAGCTCGATTCAGCTCAAAATCTCACTACCCAGAAACAAAAGATCGAAACTTTACTGAAAAATTTGCAGAGAATCAAGAAAGTAAAAACAGAGAGCTATGCAAGGAAAGTTAAAGATCTGATCTTTATACTACGAGAAGAGGAAAAATCAACTTCAGCAACTAAAGTGAACACATGATGTTTGTAATATAGCAAAGAAGGAAATGATGTCGAAACGAAGAGGAGTAAATGAAAAAGTTTGGGGGAAGAAGACAAAGTGGTGAAGTGATCCTTAAAGGTCGGCTTTTTGGGCAGCTGTGGAGTTAGTTGGAGGAAGACATTAAATTGTTGTTGTCAACTCTTTTCTCTTTTGACCTTAATGATGGATGATGATAAGAAAAACTATTTGGTTAATGATTAGGAGCAAATGTTTTCATAATATTATTCTTACTAAAGAGATACTGAAACCGTTACCACACCATAATATTTTATAATGGTAAGAAAACAACCATCACCACACCATATAATATGTTCATAGTACTATAATGTATTAACCGTTGAAACTAACAAATACAATTTGGTAAAGAACTATATAGTATTTGATATGAAAAGTAAAGTATAGGTTAATTTTGGTTTGGTGCATGATCTCTAATGCTACTACATTTGAAAACTTTCCACCAAAATGTTGGAGTTATTATTTTTCAAATTACTTGGTATACATGTGACACCACATGAACATATTTTTAACCTATACCATAGATTGATACCAACCATTCAGGAAAGTCTTTTCAATATATTAAATATTTTATTGAATATATACTTTTTTAATTTATTTCAATGTATTTCCTATGATGCAAGGCTTGTAGATCTGTCTATTCAATATAAATCTTTTAACTTCTACTTGTCTTGCATTTATGGGGCCATCTTTGATAAAGGTTACAAGGAATGGCCATTTCTCGGATAGGCTCTTGGATAATGTGTGGAGATTTGAATGAAATTATGAACCCCTCGAAAACGTGGTGGTAGAATAAGGAGTGACAACAGGAGGAAACAACAAAAACGGACTTACATATATTTGTTATTAGGTGGTTTTGAGATAACAAAGGGGAAACAAACATGGATCAGAAAGTTCCTTGGTTAGAAAAGTCTAACTAGGTAGGTACTTGGTTGAAGAAATGAGGTACATTTCAACTTGAAGAATCAATAGATCATTCACAACGAAGCCCTTTGATGAATCTCCTAATTCAGAAAAAGAAATAAACTCATTGTAACCCCATCCATATGATCCCCCAGATCCCAGATCCTTGAACCATTGATTGACTGCCAAAAAATAAAAAAAATGAAAATTCATTAGTCATCGCGAAGAACATACACATATACATACTCATATAGCTATTATATATCATCTGCTTACGTTCCCTTTCGAAGTTATTGAGCTTGCGTTGGTTAACAACTCTAAGCTTGAATCGAACGAAAATCTTGTCATAAGGTTTGAATATCTGTTTCCCTTCAAGGATAAGGTACATCGACACGGCTTTTCCCTCACCCCTGGCACAACCACTTGGACACACCTCTATATTCCTGATTACCATTTTGAATACTTGTTATTAACATCATTCTTATTAAACCATGTATATATTAGCTATTAGTCTAATACTCACCAATTTACTCCTCCGTTTGAGAACGGATCTGAGTAGTAGATAGATTTGAGCTGCTTGGAGAAGTTTGGAATCCTCCAGGTGAATACTGGGTTTGGGAGATACTGAGTGGGCGAAAACAGTTCGGATTTTTCATAAAGAGAAGGAATGATCACATCGACACCAAACTCGCAGTGATCTCCATCGTATAAGTATCCGTTTTTCGGGTCTTTTAAGGTATCAAGAGGGAGGGCCTGAGAGAACCCCCACATCGTTTTGAAAGCATCAAATCTCCATACGTCGGTATCTGCAATAACACACCGTAGATAGATCAATACTAGCATGCATCTTTCTTGTTCAGAGATCACTCTTTAAAAATATTTAAAGTTAGTATAATTAAGAACCTTGGATAGTCAAGTACTTCCTCTCGTTCTTGTTGAAGATGTAAAACCTGAGATCCGCGTAAACCTCTTGTTTTGGAGCGAGAGTTTTGCTATCTATGGCTACGTAAAGCGAAAGGTACCCTGAACCACCATCCCTTTCGTTCCCTTTAGGGTACACAATAAGGGTCCTGCCATATCCATCATAAGGTCCTGACGGAAACGAGTTATAAAGATCATATTTACCAACTTACCAGCTGTATCCACCAACTGTAAAAGGGCGAGTTTCGTAAGATATGAAGTACGTTGTCTCAAGGACTGTGTTGAAAGACTCCATCTTGAGAGAATAAGACGATGGAGGACGATCTCTAAGACCCTTCACTGTGGTTGAAGCTGAGACTTTTGGATTACGTGAAAAGATCTCTTGAGTTGTGTGTAAGTATTGCGTTTCCCCCAAGATTGGGTTTGGTCCTGCTCCTTCCTCCTCTGTTTTGAGACACACACACACACAAAAGAATCAAAAGAACACTTAGAAGAAAAAACAAAAACAAAAGATGTCTACATATATATATATAATCTTGAGAGGTTATAATATTTGATCTTATTAGATACTACGAGTAAAAGATATATAGAGGGCATACGCTGCAGAGTTGTGTTGAAGTCATCAGTGACTTTTCGTATGAAGGAACTTGCAGATGAAGATGTGATGATGAAGAGACAAAACAAGAGATAAGCAACAAGAATGGTGTTTCTGTAATGATTCTTCATCTTTTTAAGGTTTTGTGAATGAAGTAAACAAAAACAAGGACAAGCGAGACTCTCTATATAGAAGTTATCAAATGATTGATATTATTTTTTTCGCCTCTACTATAAAAGTTCAAATTGATATACTTTTTTTTGGTTTCTAGCTTTGTCTTACTATAGTTGACTTTGGATCAATCTCAACTTGGTTGGCCACTCATATACTATATGAGTTAAATCATAAATCATAAATTATAAATCATATCACAGTTTAGTATTTGTGACACCTTTTTGTAATTCTATATAAATTGTGCCCCCAAGGATAGAAGCTAGACATATAAAGGGAAATGAAACTAATATTATGAAATGATACCAACTCTGAATTAACAGGGGTTGATTAATACATGACATCAAGCTAGTATACTAGTATGAAATAATAATCTTGTTCTGGTCTTATAAATATATATGCTTGGTCTTATAAATATATGCTAAGACGAATAGACAAAAAAAAAAAAAAATCTGTATAGATTTTTATACGTACTATAGACCAGGCTAACAACTAAGTTTAAGAAATAATTAACCCTACTAGAATATTGATAGGCATACTATTTTGTCTGCTTATGATTAATTAACTTGAAAAGTTATTAAATATCGTCTCAAGTTGCCTCTTGATTTATTTAAGGTAAAATTGTGGTGATTTCAGAAAACCACAAAAATCTTACTCCCACTATCTTAAATTAACGCACTTGACACGGTCTCTTGTCCATCTTTAAACAATTTTTTTAATTACGGTTAGGTTGAAGAGATTATCATGTGGGTATATGATTAAGTTTGATATAGTTTTTTTGTTTGGTGGAACTTCATCAATTCATCATGTTAAATATCTCATATCGGAAATATGAAAGGAATTAGATAATATATAAGAATATGCATTTTTTAATTAAATTGCCAATTGATATTTTAATTGGATGTCCATGAAACTTAACATTTTTTTATGGATAGTAACAAAACTCAAATACAATATTCTTAAACATATATGTTTAATATTGACATAAACATATACATATTTTGTTTTTTTTTTATCAGGACCATATAAGTATTCTAAGGTATTAATTGTCAATGCTACTTCTGCTCAACGGGCTACAAAAACTCCTCTGAATCCTCTAATTTGTGGATTTGATTCACTTATTTTGTTAATATAGTTTCCTTACAATCTTGATATTTTGGTTTATTTAGGGTTTTAGTGTGTTGGATGGTGCACTGGTGCGGAAGATAATACAAAACATGCCTCCAACTAAACTTCTATTATATCTCTCACATATTCAATAATTGGTCCCTTATATATAAAGAAAGTGACAAAACTAAGACTTTCGTTTTGTTTTGAACCCTCTAGGCTCTGGCTATATATACTTTCTCCAAGCTATTTTGTAACGAAATAGTTGTTCCTATTTTGGTGTTATTACATAAATACGTTCACATAAAAAGGATTGTAAACTGTGGAACTCCGGCTTTATGCCTTTACTTTTCAGTTTTTATCCTTTTAGCTTCCCTTGTTTGGGTTTAGTTTCCGGGGTATAAAGTCCGCCGGCTCTGTATTTCACCTTGGTACTTTGTTGATTAATAAAAATGGTTGAGATGGAAAAAAAAAAAAACTGTGGAACTCCACAGGTCGCTGTACGATCTCGTAAAGTCCAAAAAAAAAAATGCATATATACAATTATACAAATTGGAAATACTGAAGATCATAAAAAAAATGTATATATATAATTAGATTAAAAAGGGACAATTCTCGAAAATACGATTAATTTTTAAAAGTTCCAAATATACCACCAATTTTTTTTTTTAAAATAACACTAATTTTCAAAAATTCCAAAAATACAACAAAATTAAAATTATCTTTAAGCATTCATAAATAAACCTTAAACCCAAACCCTACTCCCTTAAACTATACCCTAATTTTGGAATAGTTAACCCAAACCTAAAAATTTAAATTCCAAACTCTTTAAAATTAATTTTTGTGTTTGTAGTAATTTTGAAACTTTTGAAAATTGGTGGTATTTTTTTAAACAAAAATTTAATTTATGGTATTTTAGGGAATTTCTCGTACAAAAAAATGTAATAAGATTTATCTGTACATATTTCACATAAAAATGTTAATTTCCTTTTATCGAACATATGTTTTAGTTTAACCAATTGGAGTCAAATAAACAAAAGAAATATATTCAATAAACCAAATGGGATAGAAAAAGGTTTTTTTTTTGTTAATGACTAATCTATATATATAAAAGTAGCAAGGGGAGGGACCATAGGGTGTCCACATCAGCTTCTATTCTCCTTCACCCTTTAGATGCCACGTGGCTTATTCAAATTATTTCAAATTGCTTATGTTAATCATATCGGATCATTATGTTAATCATAATCTCGGCCATTTATCAATCGAGAGTACACTTTCAAAGCCCATATGACAATCACGCAAGCCCAACACAAGTAATAATCATAATCGGATCATTATGTTAATCATAATCTCGGTCATTTATCAATCGAGAGTACACTTTAATGTAACAAACTTAACACAATCCTTAATTACACAATCTTCATCAACACATCGTCTTCATCGACTTTCTCTCCGACCGTTTCAAATTACACAAAAATTCCTCAGGAAAGGTAGGATTGATACCTCATTTACTCCCCATTACTCCCTCTATCCGTTTTAAATTTAGATTTATACGTTAAGCCCCACCTACGTCCTTTGAATTGTAGTGCCATTCCCTTATAAATACTCCATTTCCAATAAGAAACTCCCACAACTTCTCCTGACCTTATAGATTTTACAGTTTTNAAACCCTTACAGTTTTTCACATCTTCCGGTTTGTCCAATTTTTCGGATTGAAATGGTGTTGTGAACGGATTCGGTAACGAGAACAACGGTTTCCGACGGGTAAGACACACCCTTTGCGTCTATTGTCGGTTCAGTTTTACCCAATTCTAT
>OVAF01003310.1:1086-12688 GCA_900406245.1 Odontarrhena argentea
AAAAAAAAAAAATTCTTATTTTTGTAATTCTATGGATGATTAAGTTTGAGTTTCTTACAAAAATATAATCAAACAAAGATGCAAGGGCGGATATATAGATATATGTCGATATTATATTTTTGTTTAGGGTTATTTATTTCTACCATAATTTTTAAAAAATTATTACATATATTATTTATATTTTTTAAAATCATGTCATAATTTATAATGAATAGTATAATATTTATAACCGGTTTAAAACATGANTAAAAATTATTACATATATTATTTATATTTTTTTTAAATCATGTCATAATTTATAATGAATAGTATAATATTTATAACCGGTTTAAAACATGATACCAGTTTAACTAACAAACTAGAAGTAGTTAAATAATACAACCAATAAAGCTCAATACTACTTTCATACTTTCTACCATATTGAAACACATTTTCCCAAAAAGAAAAATTTCTAGATGCAAGAAAACCATAAATATACCTTAGGTTTACTGTTTACATGCATTTGATAACATACATTATCATGGAAAAAAATAGTTTATGATATATAATGTTGTAGAAGTCTAATATCTAGCCCTCACCTACAGAATCATTGGTGATATGTTTCTTTTTTTCTTTAACAGCTATGTTTANAAAGATTGATGTGTTTATTTTATTTTTTTCTTGAATAAAAAAAGATTGATATGTTTGTCTATTTACCGAAATCAAAACGTATCAAAGTTATATACATATACATTCCGATGTGATATATGCATTTTAATTGTATATGATAATACTTTCCAAATCTAGACACGAAAGGAGAAAAAAAAATCAGATATTAATATCACCAAAATAAAAACATTATCTCATATTTTCGTTTTTTTCACATGTCGTGTGAGTACATTTAACATAGCACAACGGACGTAGGTGCAAGGAGTCAAAGATTAATACATCAAAATGCCAAATAATGGAAGAAAAAAAAAACAGCCGAAATAAATAAATAGATTTGAACAAAATAAAATACAATAAAAATGGGATCTGCAATCCCAATACCTACCCATTTTAAAAGCAAACTATTTTATATTCAATGAAATCAAAATCTTTATCAACCCACCTATTTGCTTGTCCCCATCCTTTGCCGAATTTTACTACTTTTATTTTTTCAAAATTTAAATGTGTAAATCTCACATATTCGTTTTGGGACGTTCCTACCAAGCTTCTAAGTTCTAGATTTTGACTTCGTTTGTATCTCGTAATTTTTGTTTCTCCTAAAAAAATTTAATTTTAGTTGGATCATTCTATATTTCTATACATAAATAAGCTGAATTATTTTTTTATTTATTTCTTGAAATCAAAAGAATAATCTGAATTTTTAACATCGGATGAGTATAATTGACGAATATAATTGTCTAATAGCCTATTCACCGACTATTATAAGAAACCTATAACGTGACATCATTTTTCCTTTTTTTTTTTTGGTATAACACATTCGAGAGTTTAAATGCATTTGATATATAATATTAGAGATAGATTGAAATAACACCAATGATAACAAAGAAGGATGCATGAACTTTATCCTGTCACAGAGAACATGAGAATTTATCCGAAAAACAAAAAGAGAGATAGAGAAGAAGAAGAGGAAAAAGGCGTTGAAGGAAAAGATAATACAATGGGGAAAAAAAATCAAAAATAAAAAATTTCTTCAATATTTTGGAAGAGAGAAAACAAAAGAATAAATAAAAAAGAGGAAGATGATAAAAATGTGTCAGAAGAATACAGAGCACTTGCCCAAGAAGATATTATAAGAAAATGTCTAAATAAATCTAATCTCAAGGATATTGTAATGATCAGAGACTCTCTGTGGTGATGTTGGGACCTTTGTGGGATATCTCACGTGGGTCGATTTTTTTTTTCAAGAACCAAACAACAATGTAATTTTTACATGGAGTGAATATTTTAATTTGTATGTGATAAATAATAATTGGATTGATTTAATTTAATTATTATTATAGGTTGTGTTGTTAGTGGAACAACGAGCATAGATGATGCTCGGGACATGAACACGACTGTATTGCTACCCTGCCTTAGGAGGCAAACCTAACTTAATTTTTGGTCTCTCAACTCTTAAAAATATAAAGTATGTTATATCTTTTCAACATTCAATTTTGTTATCCTAAATGCTTAGTAATCAATTTTGGTTGAAAAAAAAAAAAATGCTTAGTAATCACCACAAAACCATGCATTGTATATGCAAACTACTTTTTTTATAATCGAAAGATTTGAAGCCGAGATTCATCTTATTCTATTTTAGGATAAATTGTTCGTCTAATAATTCATTCATCGATTTTTTGATAAATCTAAAATATAACATCACTTAATTACTCTCCATTTTGCTTACACTATAACAAATTGAAAATGAAAATGTTTTTGGTAAGAATCGAACAAGATCATCGTGATTGATAGATATTTATATCAGATTTATCCAAATCGAACAACATATGTGTTACAACTTACAATGCTCTAACTACTGAATTTGTAACCATTTGCATCCAATATGGATTGATAACAGAGTTATCAACATNCTTACACTATAACAAATTGAAAATGAAAATGTTTTTGGTAAGAATCGAACAAGATCATCGTGATTGATAGATGTTTATATCAGATTTAGATCCAAATCGAACAACATATGTGTTACAACTTACAATGCTCTATACTACTGAATTTGTAACCATTTGCATCCAATATGGATTGATAACAGAGTTATCAACATACAATGGACTTAAGAGACAGCTTGGCCACCACCATGTAAAAACTACCCAATCAAATTCATATCTTTAGACATGTATATGTAATATGTCTGTGGTCCTTTTGAAATATGAGTCTACTTTTTTTTTTACTCCTCCTTTGTTCCTACTGTTCTTTCACATAGATTCTTAATAGATCTTTCGAGAGAGGAAAGAGAAAAAAAAAAAGAAATGAAGGTCATAACAATCTCTTAATTATGTAAACAAAGTAAGTGAAAGAATTGACCAGGATTTGTAACCTAGTGATTTGTGCTAATGTCGTCACCGTATCATCACCTAATTTGGATCCAACTTAATATATAATGCATATTTGTCGACAAAAAGTTAGTGAAAAGAAACTCTACATATCGTGTGATATTTCTTAATTAATCATCTCGGAATTTGAGTTCCATAACCTTTAGGTTCAACTATACATATATATCCTTTTAATTTTTACTTTTTATAAAGGTTGATTATAATCACTAAGTGTAGTATTAATCGGTAACACTTCATACTAATGAATTTTTGAAGAAAAGAGCTGTAAAATTAACATAATGACATCATATCAAGAAACAAGTACTATAGAAATTATTGTTATTGTATCAAGAAAGTGAGATTCACAAAGACGAGTATTTATTGTAGTATGTAGGGTAAAAGTGAAAAAGGGTTAAACCTTTGTTGCTAGATTGAGAGTAAGGACAGTGAAACGTCGACGTTTCATAGGATTTTGCATGTTTTGGTGTCAACATAAGAGGGGTAAAACCAAAATCGAAGCACTTGCTTTGTCTGCTTGTTTTTATCTAATTATGGGGAAAAACCATCCCAAACAAATCAGAGTTATGTATAAATTATAGTAAAAACAAAAGCAAGTCTTAAATGTGATTTTGTACAAATAAAGTGAGACCGATCTTGATAGATCAGTGATAGCTTGTGGTGTCATTTTAACCTTGTGTATTTTTAAGGCAATAAACATTTAATTACTACTATTTCTGTAAAGTTTAATTAAGATCATGTTTCTTGCTTGCTTACTCCTTTTGTTTAGTTTATTATTTCATTACTTAAAGCATTTGAATTATTTAAACAACTAATCACATCTGCAATGAAGTATGATCATATGGTTACTAAATAAAATTATCTTGAAGATGATAAAATTTATGTAAAATAAACATGACTCTTTTTTTTTATTACCATTTGCAAATTGGTAAAAATAAATTATATATATTTTGTTCTCCACTTTGTTGGGAATGATATAGGCTTGTCAGATACAACAGATGATGATTCTTTAGTTAAAAGATTTCATCATAAATTCTTTCATTAAACTAACAAATTTACCAAAAAGAAAAGTTTGACAATTTTCATGTTAACTGAAAAGCATTTTGGCCAGAAGGAAAGTCAGTGGCGGTAACCAACAAAAGTATATTTAAATTAAAATGCAAAGAAAAAAAACATATATTAAATTCGTTTCATTTGTGAAACCAATAATAAAATAATATAAAAGAATTAAGTCGTTCTCTGATCAGCTTTGAAAAGCGTGCCATACGCTAAGGTTCGATGTCAAATTGAGATCTGATTAATCATCTTCCATTATTTATTGTTATAGTATATGACTATAGGTATGAATATAATTATAAAATAATTATAAAATGAATTGAATAAATCATTCCTATCAAACAAGTAAAGTCATGTATATGAATATATACGAAGAGATCAGTTTATACTTAAGAAGAAATTTATACAGAACGAAAACTATATTGCTCCCTGGATTCTGACATATCTCATGTGGATGTGGGGTAATTACACAACCATAAAGATCTTAAACTATACAAGTCTCTATCTTATTATAATCTTTGCTAAAAAAAATTCGCTTTCTCTTGGAATAGAGAGCATATATAAAGAAATAAACGACTTTTGCACCACTAACATTGATAGAGAATATATATTTTTCCTTAAATTAAAGCTTTTATTTTATTGATAAATAAGGAAAATGAAATTTGAATTATGAAATGTATAATAATAATAATGGTGGAAAATGGAATTCTCGTTGTTGGAATAGTGAGAGCGGTTCATGCATCTTGCTTTGTCGTGCAGTTAAAGCCATTCGATTTGCGACACGCGTCTGAGACAAGAATGATCAGGACGGTCCACATGAGATCTAAGATCTTATGGTCAATACTTGTGTGAATCGACGGTCATTATTGAACTTATTTAATGTAACTAGTTTTTATTACCTGATCTGGTCTTTTTTTATTTTTGCATGCAAGTTAAAGTTACGCAATAATTCTACTTATAGTAACTCCTACATGTACACGCTTTTCTATAGCTTCTCTTTAGCAACCGAACCAAATCTTTGTGACCTAGTAGCTCGTTTTATACAAATATATTAATTAATGTTTTAGTGGGAATATATATAGGGTTCCATATATATATACATAACCAGGGCCGGTCCAACCATATGTGGTGACCGAAGCGAAACCAACACGTGTGTTCATTTATTTTAATTTCAACTCATAGGTAATAGCAAGTAGTCTGTATATATATGAAGAAGGTATCAACTACACAAAGTTTTTTCGAAATAGAATTCTGACTCTGATTAGAGATTTATTTAATTCCTATAAAAAACAACTGGCTTGGGGACCCTAAGCGATTGCTTATCCTGCTTGCCCTCAAGTCCGGCCCTGTACATAACTAATGGGGAGACTTATTTTCTAAAATGTTTGGGAAATTTATATCAACTCATATGTTACAATTGGCTTGCTACTTGTAGTCTTAACTTATTTTATCATTCATTCATATATGTATTGGTGAATTTCCCAAACATTTTAGAAAATAAGTCATTAATTACCGATAAATCGTGAGAGAGCTTTGAAAAATACATGTATACGAAAATTTAATATCTCTCACAAGATATGATAATTTTGTAAATTTCTTCTTTGGAATCACACGTCTTAAAAAAATAGTAAGCTTATAACCAATATATAAAAGGTAATCCATGATTAGTAAGTTTGTCCAAATGCATGTGGAATATTGGAATTTGCACTTAGACAAAAGGACAAATTTTAACATTAATTATATATATATCTTTATAATAAAGTAGAGTTCCCTTTCTCAACTAGCTCTGAGAAGCTGCCATGTGTCCCTTATAAGTATTTATTTTTCATTTTAGTCCCTCTTCATTTATATTTTCTTTTATTATCTATTAACTTACAATAATTACATAAAAAAATATATGTTTTAAACAAAAGACCAATTGTTATCATTTATTCTAAAAAAGAAACGCTTCACATTATTATATTTATTTTATTGGTAATTATTGCCAGATATATTGATCGTATTTCATTTGATCGTTAGTCATGTGTGATTTCACTCTATATTCACACAGTCACAATTTTATTTGTAAAATACATTGGGATATATATAATCGGCGACTAAAAACTTATCGATCCAATTTCAATAAACAATACCATTTTTCATGATACTAATTTTTTTTTTGGCACCATCAATATATTCTTACATTATATTTTTAATATAATATATTATATCATATTCTTAAGATGTAATAGATTTCGAATTCGCGCAACGCGCGGACCTTACCCTAGTATATATATATATGTTAAAATTGCGAGAGCTAGTTGAAAACTCGAAGAAGTTCCTTACAATTATATATGTATATATTTATATTTATGCAATTGCAATATAACTTAAAGAAAGGATGGGCCACAAGTTGCTATATAAATCCTTCAACGTCTTGTTGTATTGCTTGAGTTCTGATTGGGCACTAGTACCATTACCATTTCTCTCACACACATACCGTCTCTTTCTCTCATCATCAATCACCAATCATCTAAAAGAAATAAACCCTAAAAATCTTCTTCTTTTTTTTTTGTAAGCTTTTCACAGTTTCTCTCCATACCCCATAATCTCATCAGCTTCTCCATATCTCTATGGATTCTGACATAATGAACATGATGATGCATCAAATGGAGAAGCTTCCTGATTTCTCTAACCCTAACTCTTCTTTCTTTGACCACAACCACAGCCAAAACAACACTTACCCTTTTCTCTTCAACTCAAACTCCGATAACTCAATGACCAACGAACCGAGTTTCCGGTACAATCCCGGTTTACTCACTAACCCTTCTTCTCTCTCCGCCAACACAGCTTACTCTTCAGCCTTGTTCGACAAGAGAAACAACAACCTTAACAACAACACCACGAACATGGCCGCGATGCGAGAGATGATATTCCGCATCGCTGTGATGCAACCGATACATATAGATCCCGAGGCGGTTAAGCCACCTAAGAGAAGGAACGTTAGGATCTCTAAAGATCCACAGAGCGTGGCGGCTCGACACCGAAGGGAGAGGATAAGCGAGAGGATTCGGATATTGCAAAGACTTGTTCCTGGTGGAACCAAGATGGATACAGCTTCTATGCTAGATGAAGCTATTCATTATGTAAAGTTCTTGAAAAAACAAGTGCAGTCTCTGGAGGAGCAGGCGGTGGTAAACGGCGGAGGAGGAGGAGGTAGGGTTTTGCTCGGCGGTGGTGGAATGACGGCGGCGAGTGGCGGCGGTGGAGTGGTTGTTAAAGGGTGTGGAGCAATGGGGACTCATCAGATGGTGGGCAATGCACAGATTCTTAGATGATGATTTTTAATTTTATTATTATTATATTATAATGTCTGAAAAAAAAAAAATGATTCTAGGGAAGGTGAAATTAATTTATCTTGAAAAGAAAAATGAAACTATCATGAGAGTCTTTTTTTTTTAACTTCGTATTTTCTTGTTTACATCATTGTGTGATGGTTAATAATGTTGAGACTCTCCATGGTTTTGGAGTGTAAATTAGGAAGTGTTTTAATATCATCGTATCTTTGTTAATGAAATAATTTCAAACATTAATGAGATATGTTATCAGCTTCGAGATTGTGTTTGACCTTTTTATGTTTTTGTTCCAATTTAATGAATATGCTTATATTTTTTTTTTCTTGTAAATCTAAAAGGGGAACATTCTCTTCTCATTAGAGATTTAGAGGTCCATAATGTTTTTTGGTTCTGACTAATTATATAGATTTAATTTTGTGGATTTAATGAAGAAACCATCATCATTAAATTCGAAATCCTTCATTTCGTTGCTTCTTTGTTATTTTGTATGTTTCTTGGCCTACATCTTTGACTATTTCTTGAAACATCAGTTTTTCTTAAAAATGAATCTCTAATTTTTTTTTTAAAGAAATGGTATCACAGTTGCACAAAACTTATTTGTTATTCTTAGTATTTGTGAATTTATAATTTACTAAAAAAATATATAATAAAATAGTAAGATGATTAGGACTACTCTATCATCATCGTTATACATATATGATAGATCACACATATTGTGATTTTAGGTGACAAAATAACATTTTGAAATGGGTCTTCTTCTCATTTTCTTCTTATTTCCAGACCCAAACGATAACTAGAGCAACCCAAGATAAAGACATTCACAATAAAAGGCCCAGCCCATGAATGAGTCACAAGCCAATAATTCTTAAATCTCTTACCCTACACCATATCCCACCAGATCACTCATCGTCACACTCACACACACTCAAAAACCCTCACAAAGCTCGAGGAAGGTCCCATAAATGTCGCATTAACTACAAAACCCAACGAAAAAAAAAGCAATTCCCACAGCTGTTTCTACTCCAATCACCTCTTCACATGTGACTTCCTCTAACTCTCTCCTCTTATTCTCATCCTCCTCCTTCTCCAACCTCATCAATCAACAATGACCACTCTAAATCTCATCATCATCACACTCTCTCTTCTCCTCTTCGTCGTCGTCTCACTTCCAAGATCTGAATCATCACCTCTCTCCCAAAACCCATCTCTCGTCCTCCTCCCCGACGGATTCGACTGGCCCATCATCTCTAACGCATTCGATGATGAAACCAAAGACGAAGACGATGATTTCGGAGTAGATCAGCGAAGGTCGTTGTACTGGCATAGGCAGAGATATTTCATATCTTACGGTGCATTGTCTGCGAATCGAGTGCCTTGTCCACCTAGATCTGGAAGATCTTACTACACTCATAACTGTTTCAGAGCTCGTGGTCCTGTTCATCCTTACTCCAGAGGCTGTTCCTCCATCACTCGTTGTCGGAGATAGAATGGCAATTTCGTAATTTTGCATTATGATTGTTGTAAACCGGGATTATGTTGCGTTAAAATTTTAAATTAAACCCCGGGGATTATTAGACCAATGTAATGGTAATGACGGGTTGGTTAGTAACTTTTGGTTTACTGATCAGTCTGATCTTGTCGGTGTGTGTTTTTAATCGTTTTCTTCTGTAATGTTTTTTATGATCTTAAATCAAGGATTCACATGTGTTTGGATTTATCTGAATCTAATAATGTTCCCCTTTCAAATCATGTGAAGTCTTGGTTACATGTTTTTATTGGGCCGTTGGAGTTATTGGGCCGCTTGTTGTTTAGCACAGTTTTTTATTACTTTGAGTTGGTGGTTCATTACTTCAGACTGTATATAAACGTTGTTGTCTTTATCATCATGTGCTGAAATAGGAACTCAAAATAGGTAGAAATTTAAAAGATAGTACCAAAGAGTCATAAACATGCACGTGTTATAAAACTCTTGAATAGTCATTAGTCAAGAGATGGCTATTTTGAGTTTGCCTTTTTTTCGTTTAAAATTCAAAACTTGGTAGAAAACTATAACGAATTTGGATTTGGTATGTTTTAGGATGACCTTTGACCCAACTTTATAGTTAAAATTACAAAAAACATGTTTTAAAAATTGAAATGCATGAACTTGAGCTTGGCGGCTAATTATGCGTTTGGTTTAGAGGTGGCCCAAACCTGAATGTGACAAAAAAAAAGAAGGATTAATTGTACTTGTTTAAAAATAAAGAAGATATTTAGTTTGACTCTTATCTTAAGCGAAGATTATGCAAGTGATAAAGGGTGTACGTGTGATTATGAAATGACGTTGTCCTCTCCTAGTTCAAAGGGGTCAATCTATAAAAATGCCCATGATCAGTAGATGGAATATTCCCAAACTTTGGATTATGGATATCTTCAAAGGACTCCTATTTGACTTGCCTACTAGGTTAATTCCACTTGAATCATGTTGATTAAGTTGAATTATAACGTGGACCAAACCAACTTTTCTGATTTAACTTACAGACTTCTTTAACAATGAAACCAAAAATTACAATATAATCCCTTTCTTTTAAATAATTGTTATTTTATATTATAATATTATAAAAAAATAGCTGTCGTTTTATTTTTCAATCAAGAATAACAATTATGTTGAGATGATGGTAGTATTTTGTACTTTAATTTGGACCTAAATGTACTCTTTTGCGTTACCATAATAGAGGATATCTTTTGTTGGCCTTTTTTTTTTTTTTTAATTCCCTTACAGAAATTATAAATGTAGTGTATGATGAAACTTCCATGTTTATTTTCATGAGAAAAGTTCAGATCTACCCAATTTTACATACCCATAACCACTTTTACCCATCAGACCTAATTTTAACCACATCTACCCACCCCTAAAATTAAAAAGACTAAACTACCCCTAAACTATCCAAAACCTCGATACTACTCTTTCTCAACAATGGCGGAAAACGGCGAAGAGAAATTACTTGCTCTAGCGCGTCACATAGCTAAAATCTTGGCCACAACGAATCCATGGCTGATGATATCTTACAGATCTTCTCCAACTCCGACGGTAGATTCCCGGCGAAAAGCTCGCTGAAAATCAAATTGGAGAAGATGGATCCGGAGTTGCGACACTCTAGCAAGGTTTAAATTCGTTAACAGTTAGATCACAAACTTCGAAGCTGCAGATCAACTAATCTGGGCTGATCCTTTTGATTCCGCTGCTTTTCTCGATACAATCGAAGAGCTCGTGATTGTTATCCGAGAATGGAGTCCTATGGCTTCCGAGAAACCAATCATCGTTTGTCTTGCACGAGCCAAGGATATGATGCAGCAAGCTATGATTGGTTCTGGTGTAGCTTTGTAATTTTATATACGGTATGTTGCAAAAACTTTATAGCGATGATATGATAATCAATTTTTGGAGTTTGGTGTTGTATGTTTTGGATGATGAAGCTTTTGAAGGTTTTTTTCTAGTGAATTGAGATTGCCTTTCAATATGTTTGAAGTTTACAGGGTTGTTAAGGTAGAGACTGCTCCACAGTAATAAGGATATTGTCTCTATCTTGATGAGCTTGTGGAACTTCAAATGCGAGATATATAGGTATAATCTTGTTATGTTAAAAGAAGAAAGTGGAGTTCATCTCCCTTGGATTTTACGTTGTCACTCTTCTTCTCGTCTAAATAAGCTATAAATTAATTGTTTTTGAATCTATTATAAGGTGATAAGGAGATCCTATGTAAGAGAGGAAGAGGAATAAGGTTTAACTCTCAGAGGCTATAGGCACTTGGCTTTTAATTATTGTTAGTACAATCATATATTTGAAAATTATAGCTTGATGTTGAAATTAGGTTGGATTGTAGAATCAAGCTCTTGTTTTCACTTCGGACGATAGCTATTGTTTTCACTTCGTTAAATCAAGCTCTTGGACTGTAGTGAAACATGTCAGGTTGTTAAAAAGAACTTGACATTAGGAAAGAAAAGAATTTCTCGAAGCAATAATTACTATGAATCTATGATCAAACACCATATTAAAAGTAAAAATCAATATCAGTAAAGTTACATTTTGTTATCAATGTTTTTAAATAAAGTTAATTTGCCAAGTAGTTAGAAATCCCTTAGAATCACCTGATAAATATTTTAGAAATGTCTTAGAGTCACCTTATAAGGATATA
>OVAF01003311.1:0-12687 GCA_900406245.1 Odontarrhena argentea
ATCATCAGGTATATTCGAGATCTGGGAATTAGTTTCATTAACAGAGATCTAGGGATATAAACCTGATAGTCCCTAAGTGGTTAGGACTAGATCAGGATTTCCTACAAACTTTACCAATTTGCCATTTCTTCAAGCCATGTTCAATGCCAAACAATTAATTATTTAAATTCTATCTGGTGCAACTGCACCTCCCCTACACAACGTGGATCTGCCGCTGGTGTCTCCGACAATCCTTTACTAATTTTTGGTTTAATTTTTCAAATTTATACATTATTTCAAATGTTTTGTCCACCCTCACGAGTTGATCATCCATTTCTTCACTAGATCAATGGGTCCATCACTGTTCAACGGTCGGTACGTTATTTTTCGGATGACTCGATCACTAATGTACTAAATATTTTCCGTGTTTTGTCACACACCTCGCGAATCAGTTTCCAGAGCATCACCCATCCTTTCATCTCTTCATTTCAAGCATGTTTAATTGTGGAGTTTTTTTGGAAAGATAATTGGAAAAGATAAATATATTTTGATGATATATATCTCCAAATCATTTTATTTAAATTCTCTTTTTCTGAATGGACCGAATCAATATGTTACCGTTTAAACGGAAGCCTGAATACGTCCCTAACGAAAAAAAAAAATCTCTCTCTTCTGTATCTCTCTAGAACTTTTCATCTGCTTCACAAAACTACACATATCTGCTTCTTTTTTATCGCCGGTTGGCGTCATATAGATGTCATATAGACGCTAACGGCTTGTATATACTATATATACTATGTAACTTCTCCGTTTCTGCGATTCCCTCAACCGGGATGGAGTTACTTTCAGATCTGATGAATTCAGATCCAGATCCGGAGATTCTTACTCTAGATCTAACGGCGTCGGCATCAGATCTGGTGAGTATATCTATGTACTAGTTTCTTAAGAGTGTTACTTTTGAAGATCATATTCTTTTGGTTGGAGTGAAACTAGTCAACATCATCGCGGTGCGGCGGAGTACTCCTCTCAACTTAGCATCACGAGTAGTACTACCAAAAGGGAAGAAGGTCTCCAATAACTTTTTGTCAAGTTGCAGAAAATGGAAGAAGTATATCGGCGAAACGTATGTGGTAAAACTATCTCCTAGTCACCTCCTTCAACAAGAGGATTTTGGACAGAGGATGACGTTTACCTCTCACCTTTCTCTTAATAATGTTAATCATGTTCAGTGGATGTTAATTATATCTTTTGTTATAGTTATGCTTTTCATAATTTCGGCATATTCTGTTGTATTAGTTCTTAGATTGAAGTCTCCAGAGGAGTACAACTCCCATATATGTCCTAAACAGTATGAATCTGTTGTTATGGGACTCAGGAGGGCTTTAACAGGCTGGTGTTTCACCAGTTGGAGTCATCCCGATCACAGGGATCTCTTTGACTCTCTTGAAGAGAGTAACTTGTGTAATTCCTTCTATAGAAACGATTTATGTAGTTCTCGGTGTGAGAATGAGTTATCTTTCCCCTTTAATGGGGTTGTAATTCCCCTTCGATGGGGTGTTTATACCCCATTGTGAATTTCTTTCTAAAATTAATACAATGAATTGCCGACAAAAAAAAACGGAAGCCTGAATACTTTTGCAAATCATTTATTCAGACAAGTCCTATTTATTTTATTTACTGAACGGAACTGGAAGGGGTTTGGGCATCCGCATCACCTACCTAAACAATTACAGTATATTGTTTCAGGAATACGACGACGTGTACAGAGTTAGTTGGTAGATACTACTATTTTAATTTCAACAGCTCTCTCATCATTTTCGCAACAAAAACACATGCTTATACTGTTTATGCACTGTGCTGTCCACATATTTCGTACACGCACTGACGCACATCAGCACATACTTATATTTATCACTGTTGTTCACATTTTTTAATAATTAGTGCCCTTTTTGTTATAATTTCAAGAAAAACTGTTATATATTTAATCTATTAAAAAATAGAAATCTGCAAATATAAGTAGAACTTACTTTAAGCAATTCTGTCATGAACAATCTTTTCTCTTACATTTTTTAATTTATTTTATTATCTATTCATATAACCGTAATATATTCAGTATTCAGTTACAAAAAACATAACATAATAATTCAGTATTGCACTCGATTATTATTTTTCTTTTCTAAAATCAATCATGGACATTACCATATTTAAAGCATATATACAGAGTTTAATTAGTGGACTTGATAATTCACTCTAAAAAGGTGAAAACCACTACACACCACTGATCTACTAATTTGTTGTTGTTGGTTGATTAAATTTGTATTGGAAACTCTCTTCTTTTTTTTAGTCTTACTCATAAGAACCAAAAAAAAAAGTTGGTAATTTTGGAAAAATACAATATTACTATATTGCAAATGCAAAGTCTCCAATTGAAAACTGGCCTGACCACGACTTTAAAAATACGCATCCCGATTTACAAAGTATCAAATATTATAAAGAGATAAGAACTAGAATGACACACAATTATCAAAAAACTACTAGAATGACACAACACAAATAAGATGGACTAAAATGACACACATTTTTGGTAAAATGACCATATACCCATAGTCTAATATTTTTATTTTCTTTTGTGCTATTTAGCTGATTTTTATAGTAATTATTTTCCCAAATACATTATAAGCCAAAAAATTATTAATTGAACCCAAAAAAATAAGTAATACCTCATATTAATACTTTTAATTTTATAAAATTTGAATTTTATAAAATTTAAGAAAATAATAATACTTTTATAAAAATAAACGAAAAATCTACTAATAAACTTATTTTCCAAAATATGGAATTGTTCAGAATTCTAGAAAATAATACTACCGTTATTTTGTAAAAAAATAAAAAATTGATTTTAGTTACAATGTCATATTGAAAATTTTAAAATACACATTGTATTTTGAACATTATTTTAAAATAATATGACTAATTAAAAATAATAAATTCTATTCTTGAACATTATTTTTTCAAATAATTTTTTATGAAATTTTTAGAAAAATTGGAAAATACAAAGCTTAAAATTTATGTAAGAGAAAAGGTTTTTCTTATGAAAAATTTTTTTTGAAACTTTTTTCGAATTTTTTATTTTGAAAATATTTTTTCAAATAAATTTTTTTTAAGGAAAATCGAAAAATACAAAGCTTAAAATTCGGAATTATTCAAAATTCTAGAAAATAATACTACCGTGATTTTGTAAAAAATTAAAAATTGATATTAGTTACAATGTCATATTGAAAATTTTAAATTACATATTGTATTTTGAACCGTATTTTCAAATAATATTATTTTCAAATAACATGACTAATTTAAAATAAAAAAAATTCCAAAAATAAAATATATTCTTGAACATTATTTAATTAAACATTTTTTTATGAAATTTTTTAAAAAATTGTAAAATCAAAGGTTAAAATTTCTGTAAGTGAAAATGGTTTGTTTTATGGAAAAAGTTTTTTGAATTTTTTATTTTGAAAATATTTTATCAAATATATTTTTAAAAATTTTAAGGAAAATCGAAAAATACAAAGCTTAAAATATTTATCTAAGTGAAAAAGGGTTTTTTGGGATTCGAACCATGAATATGGTGGTTCACTAAGTGCACTTTACCAATTATGCTAGTGAAATATCACATGTTTAGTGCATATTTTTTAGTTATATTTGTATTTAATGTATGTCATGTGACTCACATTTTTTTTCGCCACTAATCACACGTAAAAAATCTGTTATAAGTAAAAAAATATGTCATAAAGAATCTGTCACCAAAGAAAGTGTCATTCTAGTCTGAAAATAGTCTGCCGTAACATACCAGTAAAATATCTGTCACCAAACAAAGCATTTTTTAGTCAAAAAAAATAACCTGTTGTAACTACAAAAAAACCTGTCACCACATAGGGTGTCATTCTAGTAGTTTTAAATTATTAATTTTTCAAAGCAGACTTTTATAAAGTCTGTCATCAAAGAGATGGTCGAAAAAAAAAACTGTCATTTCGTGAAAAAAAAACTCTGTCGCAAATTGAAAAATCTGTCAACAATTTTGAAATTTTATTAAAAAACTCTATCGTACAGAAAAAAGTCTGTGACTTCATATGACAGATTTAAAAAAAAAGTCTACGACACCCGGAAATTTTTTAAGAAAATTTTAAAAACCTGTCATTGTTAAAAAAGTCTGTCACCACGTGTGACAGACTAAATAAAATTATCTGTCAGACAATCACAAAAATTTCGGAAAATAGGACTAGTTTACCTAAAAAAAAAAAACCTGTCACAAACATAAAAGTCTGTCACCAAATGGACGACAGAGTTTTTCAGTGGCAAATCCGTAAATATCTGATTTTTCTATTTTTTCCTATTTTTCCAGCGAAAATATGAGTGGCATTTGCTGTAATTACCATTTTTGTGATAAAATGGTATGAGGGCAAAGAGGCCATTTATAAATATTTTTTCCACTCAAATATTGATGTGTCAAACTAGTACTTTCTCAATAATTGTGTGTCATTCTAGTTTTTTTCCCATATTATAAACATGTTACGGTACCCAAAATAAACGTAACACTTTACATCAAGTTGGACAGGTAGATCAACAAGTATATTAGTTTTAATGATCATTTTTCTTTTTTTGAATAGGGTTTTAATGATCAGTTTCTTGGACTGGAGTCCATAATAATTTGTATACATGTGTACAGATTGGCTTTTTTGTCCGCAATGCTACAGAAGTCTTCCTTGAGTTTTTCTTTGTTGTGTTTGTTCGAATCAAAATTTGTTTCTTTTAGCTTACAATAATCAATGTTAATATTAAAAAATTTTCAAAAAAAAAAAAAATGTTAATATTCAATACAAAATCATATGGATTCGGTAATCTTTCAAGTCAAAACGTAGTAGAAAAGGAAGAAAACACCGGTAATATATATATATATATATATAGATGACATTTGGGTCAGCTAAGTAATTTTATTATTTATCATCAAAAGTGTAATATTATAGATACAAACTACTGTTAACCAAATTCAAGGCTCGGTTGGTTATGGATGTGGTTCTAAACTTTTAACTGAAGAAATCGAATTGTAGATACTTTTGATGTGGCTGTAGGTTTTTATGATGTAACATTTTTTACAATAGATTTTAATATTTTTAAAAATCAAAATATCAATTTAGTTTTTTTTTTTTTCTACCGCATAAAAATAAGAAATAAGAAACCAAATATACATATTTTTATATATAAAAAACTTTCTACATCTTGATTAATCGGAAGAAAATATGGCTGTAAAAATAATTTCTTGGGCCTTACCAATTATATGCAATACTGATGTCGTTTCCTTCTACATTTTGGTCACATCTTGAAGCCGACCATCTCGTAGAGGTTGACGTAGAAAAGACAACAATAACTACTCCTTCCAAACTTTGAGATCACATCTGTAATAACATCATAAATGTCAACTTTCCATTTGTCTCTCTCTCTTCCACATGATATAATATTTATTTGTAATCATCACCTCCTTCTGAACGGAATCTTATGTAAACCGGTAATCTAAAAAGCGACATAATACGATGGATTGAAATAGTAAAACCACCTTCCGACCAAAAAAAAAAAAAGAAATAGTAAACCGCATAATATAAATTAATTTGGATTTGTATTAAAAATAAATATTTTATAGTATAATAAAATGAACATAAAAAATAATTCACCCAATTCAGTTTTTACGACGGCATACTAAAAGTCACCATTCACTGCACATGTTTTTTTTTCGTTTTTTATAAATTAAAGAATCAGATTTAGAAAATAGATTGAATCTTTACTATTAAGGAAATAGGTTGAATCTTTTTATGTCTTTTATGGTTTAGAATTATATGATAGGGCGTAGAGTTAGTTTTTAGAATTTATATCTTAACACTTAGAATTTGGAGTGTACATTTCGAGACTCTATTCCTAATTTTAAGAGAAAATTACAAAAAGAGGCCAATAATTTTTTTATATAATGAGAAAGTTTGGAGCATTTTTTAACTAATTAGAAACGTTTGGTATTGTCTGGCCATTTTCTCCTAATTTTGGTATAATTATATAAATTTTATGAGCAATCAACATGAAGCAAATAATTTTTAAATTAATTAGGAAATAAAGAAAACATCACAAGGCTTCATAAAAACCAACAATCATGATCCAAACCATGTAGTCATAGGAACTATAATTTTAGAATGTAGATAAATATTGAAACCTATAAGAGAACTAAAGAAGATAGAAATAACTAATTTACCCTAAATCAATCTTTTTTTTTTTTTTTTTTTATCAACAACATTTCTGTAACTCTTATGTCGGTTCAGACGTCCAAACCGTAGAACTTGTTACACGAATAAAATCTTGAGCCTGAAGTCTTGCATGACGCGCCAGCCTATCTGTTTCTTCGTTTGACTCCCTTGAAATCGATTGTAGGTCAAATGTACGAAATTGCACGCGCAATTCCCCAAAAAAGTCTAGATAGATTGAGAAAGCTAGACAACTTTGTGGCTCAGAAATCATCTTAACTAGTACTTTAGAGTCCGTCATAAAAGTGACGTCTTTATTTCCATAGCTGAGCATACATTCCATAGCCCATATTAATGCTTCCAGTTCTGAATGTAATGGTGATGTGCTTCGACAAAGATTTCGACATCCCCTAATATCATCCTTATCTACCGTTTTACAATGCCAACCCACACTCGAGAAAATATCTGTTTCTTTCCATGAGCCATCCACCCAGCATATAGTACCCTCAATCGAAAGTGATAAAGAAGAGTCAGCAGCCGGGAGACCAAGGTCGTCTGAGGTTTGTACCTTGTCCCAAAGAATTGCTTCACTCTTAGCTAAGGCGAGAATATCTGGAGGAGATCGATCGATATTCTTGAAAACCTTATTGTTTCTGCCCATCCAAATAAACCATATTATCCATGGGAAAACCCGAGTTTGTTCATTCACTTGAATACGCGAAAAAAGATGATCAAAATTTGCAAAAACCGAAGATAAAGGAAAGATCCCTGTGGGTGTTGGAATCGGGGACAGAGCCCATGTTTGTACCGCTGGTGGACACTCAAACAAAACATGAGTAATAGTTTCCTCTGATCCACCGCACCTAGTGCATATAGTATCACACCTTATTCAATCAAAACTAAATCAATCAAAACACGTGATTGTATTATACATTTGTATAAATCTTTGACATAAAATAATAAATTTGATGTGATAATGACATAATGTAGACGTATTAATTAATCCAGGACCAAAACAAAACAATCGGATTAATTTAACAACAATAATTTGACTTAATATAGTGTAATAATGCATGGGCCTACAATCAGCAGTAAACCCAGCCCATAAAACTCTGTATAAATAAAAAAATAATATTTAATTTGGTGAGTGAAAAACACAATTTCACACACACCTCTGACGTCTCTATCCTTGAAAGCCGAATTCACACTTTGTGTTTGTTTAATGTTTTTGTTTTCTCCGTCTTTTTGTCCAGATTCCGACAAATCCCACTCTCTCTCGACCCACTACTATATATGAGGGAAGCTTGAGATGAAGAGCAGAGTCAGAGACAGAAGAGATAAGAGCAACCAAAACTTTTGTAATTACACACAGATTGAGACTATGGAGAGAAAGCCCTTTGAGGTTGAGAACACGGAGGAGCACAAACCCTACTCCGCCGTCGATGGTGGTGGTTCTGATGTGACATCGACGGGAGATGATTCATACGAGGAGGAGCAGAAGAAGCTCGTTTATAGAGGATGGAAAGTCATGCCCTTTATCATTGGTACCGTTTTTTTCTTCTCTTTGACTTGATTTTCGTTATGTCAAAGATTTGATAGCATGTTCAATTGATTACTAAATTGGCTTTGGATTCTTGGAACATGCAGCTAAGTTTCTGAACAAAGTTAATTAGTTAGTTTCAGCAGTTACTAGATATGTCATAAGGATTGAATTAAGTCAACTCTTGGATTTGTGTGTTCTCGGTTACTAATGTTTCCAAAATTAAATGCAAAAAGTTTGTGAGTTAATGAGAAACCTATCTTGACAGGTAATGAGACGTTTGAGAAGATTGGGATCATTGGGACGTTATCAAACCTTCTTGTGTACCTTACTTCAGTATTCAACCTTAAGAGTTATACAGCTGCAACTATCATCAATGTGTTTAGTGGCACCATCAATTTCGGGACTTTCCTTGCTGCTTTTCTCTGCGATACTTACTTTGGTCGCTACAAGACTCTCACTGTTGCTGTCATCGCTTGCTTACTGGTACTAACCATCATCTTCGTTTCGTTTCGCTTTCTTGAAGCTTTTGGTCTTGTTTCTAAACCTTTTTTCATCTTTCTAGGGGTCCCTTGTGATACTATTGACCGCTGCTATCCCTTCATTGCACCCAATTGCTTGCGGAACAGCCAGCTCGTGCCAAGGCCCCGATGTAGGCCAGATTTTGTTTCTGCTCATGGGTCTAGGCTTTCTTGTGGTCGGCGCAGGTGGTATAAGACCTTGCAACTTAGCGTTTGGGGCTGATCAGTTCAACCCCAAATCGGAATCCGGAAAGAAAGGAATTAACAGTTTCTTCAACTGGTATTTCTTCACTTTCACCTTTGCGCAGATCATCTCACTCACTCTAGTCGTCTATATCCAGTCCAATGTGAGTTGGACCATCGGTTTGAGTATCCCGGTGGGCCTCATGTTCTTAGCGTGCGTGATTTTCTTTGCTGGGGATAAACTTTATGTGAAAGTTAAAGCATCCGGTAGTCCGCTGGCTGGTATTGCTCATGTTATTGCTGCCGCTGTCAAGAAACGAGGATTGAAACCAGTTAAGCAGCCATGGCTCGATCTTTACAACCACATTCCGCGTAACTATGTAAATACTACTCTTAAATACACCGACCAGTTCAGGTAAATATAGGCCCTCTTTCTGTGTTACCTTGTTTTATATTTCTGGTTTTTAGTTTGTTTCTGAAAATTTTCGGTTTGCTGTGTTACCAGATTTCTCGACAGAGCAGCGATTATGACCCCCGAGGACAAGTTAAAATCCGACGGATCAGCTTCTGATCCATGGAAACTGTGTACAATGCAGCAAGTGGAAGAAGTAAAATGCATTGTAAGAGTGATTCCAATCTGGTTCGCTTCCGCGATTTACTACCTTGCAATAAGTATTCAAATGACTTATCCCGTCTTCCAAGCGCTCCAGAGCGACCGGCATTTGGGCTCCGGTGGCTTCAAGATTCCTGCCGCCACCTATGTAGTGTTCTTGATGACGGGGATGACGGTTTTCATCATATTCTACGACCGTGTTCTCGTCCCGTCATTCCAAAGATTTACTGGGCTAGAAACCGGTATAACACTATTACAAAGAATCGGAGCAGGGATTGTTTTTGCCATACTGAGTCTGTTAGTTTCCGGGTTCATAGAGGAACGGAGAAGAACCTTTGCGCTGACAAAACCGACACTTGGGATGGCACCTCGAACAGGAGAAATCTCCTCAATGTCAGCGCTATGGCTGATTCCGCAGCTCACGCTTGCAGGCATAGCAGAAGCTTTTGCAGCCATTGGACAAATGGAGTTTTACTACAAGCAGTTCCCTGAAAACATGAGGAGCTTTGCGGGTTCTATCTTCTATGTCGGTGGAGGAATTTCAAGTTACCTCGCTAGCTTCTTGATCTCGACTGTTCACCGAACGACAGCGCATTCACCTACAGGAAACTGGTTAGCTGAGGATCTGAACAAAGGGAGACTGGATTACTTCTATTTCATGCTCACAGGAATCATGGTCGTTAACATGCTTTACTTCTTGTTAATGGCTAAATGGTATAGATATAAAGTCAGTACTGATGAAGCCATTCCTGAGATTGAGAACCATGAAGGAGAGACCAAGCAGCAGCAGCAACAAGACAAGATCTCTGCCTGATATGGAAACTTTAACTCTTTTTTTTTTTTACGTCCAACTTCTTTCTCCTCATTGTTGTTGTACTCCATAGATGCAAATGAATGAAGAAATCACTTCTTTCTAAGCATATGTATTGTTAAATAAGATTTTGTTCTTGATTAATTCAAACTGTACCATGTTTCTGCTTCGTCTTCCATTACATCAGAACAGAACACGAACCACTAAAAAGGAAAAACAAAGACAAGGATACATCAGAGGCATCTTCAGTGTCGTGCTCAGGTTCAGTGGAACTTGAGGCGAATTTAAGTATAAGGAGTGGAACAACATCATCATTGTTCAATCTGCATTAGGTTTCTTGGGGATGAGACAGATGTGGGTGAAGTTCTAGTCATGTGGGAATGATCCTGTAGAGAGAAAATTCTGAATTGTCTTGGAAATTTCTGGGCCAACTATGTGCCAGTAGTGTTGGTAGAAAAGACCTGTGAAGCCATCAGGACCTGGTGCACTAGTACACTTGATTGAAAACACTACTTCTTTGACTTCTGCATCATAAACTAGTAGACTCCTTTGGATGCTTCAGCTCTCTAATACAGTCCATTTGAGTCCTTTAATTTTTCACAGTAATTCTTAGCTGTGGTACTTTTAAAAGAAGAGATCGCTTAAAAGAATCATGAAAATTTTTTGTATTGAGATATCCTTCTTGAAACCATTTGTGTCTGCTCTTTTGCTTCCAAAACAGTTCTTCGTCTCGATTTGCTCTAGCCAGTTCTCTTTATAAATTAGGAATTGTGCCATGATTTGGTGTATTGGTAGATTGGGCATGTTCCAGTTTTTGTTGCAGTAAATGAATTTTGTCTCCAGCATGCATCAAATTCACTTTCTTGAATTGACTTATGGCTTTTCTTACCTGAAAGAGCTATTGAGAGATAGGGAAATTATTTGAGGATTGTGAGAGGGACCAGGCATTTTGAATACATTCTGCAGTTGTAGGTAGTTGTATCAGCCTTTGATCAACAGTGAATCTACCACGTGAATGATGATGATTTTGGACAAAGGAAACAAACACTGGACGATGATCAAAGCCTCGTTTGTCAAGGAAAGTTTGATTGGATAAGAGAAACATTTGAACCATAAAGGATTGCCAAAACACCTATTGTAAACATGTACGCTCCAAGTGAATTCATTGCCATGAGATGGTATTTTATTAAAATATGCAGAACTAATCATATTCACAAAAGGTAAGAAAATATTATCATTAACCTGAGGTCCACCAAGCCTTTCACCACTATGTAGAACATCATTGAAATCCCCAAGTAAACACCAAGGTTCAGAACGAGACAACCCAATTCGAGTAATCCTCTCCCAAAGGAAGCTATAGTAGGACCATACACAAAAGTGGAGTAAAAAGAAGCATCACCGATTCTTATAAAGCAATCCAAATAGTTTTTGTTGGAGGACAAAAGAGAAACATATACACTATGTTTCCAAAATAAAGCTAGACCTCCACTGAGGCCAACTGGATCTACAAAAAAACTATGGTCATAACATAGCCAAGTTTGTAAATCAAATAGTGACTTCCGAGATTGCTTGGTTTTCGCCAAAAAAATAACATCTTAGAAAATTTGGAGACGTAGCTCCTTAAGTCTTGGAATTTTCAAGTCATGAGCCTTCCCAATCCCTTTAGAATTCCATGAAATTATGCTCATCACTCATGGACAATCCCACCTGAGGGATTGCCTTCAGTTTGCGACGGTTTGTGGGACGTGGATCAGCTTCACAGGGAGGAGAGGCTTTGCGTTTCAGACTGCGAGCTTCATATTGTGAGACAGCAGGGACAGTAAGAGAACTCAGATCTTTCTTGGGGATGTGCTTGTAGTACTTTAGTTGCCTTTTTTCTTGATGTGGGTGGTGACAGACTTCTTTTGTGGTGGTGTTGTGACAGAAGCGGTCTGTGTGATGACAACTGGATCAGATATAGCAGAGGAAGAGTTCAACTCTTGTGCTTTATTCAGAGCTTGCTGAAGTTCTTCCCCTACTAGCTTTGGTAGTGATTAAGTCATAGACATAGGATAATTCTGAAGATGGCTAACCAGAACCAAGTCTGGATCAACGATATGAGGCTGAGCACCTGAATTTGCTGCTCAGATAGCACCATACATCAATTTGGGATCTCCTTCAGCATACTTAATGCTTTTGGTGGAGCTAGAGTAATCTATACCTTTACCCTTATCAGAATAATTTGTTGGACCAGTAATAACTGAAGAGAAAGACTTATCCTTCTTAGAATTAGAGTTTTTCTCACCATTTATCACCTTATGTAAATCCTGGGAAGGTATAGCACATTTGATAGGATCATCCGAATGTTTGTTAGCTTCAATCAAATAAGTTTTCATACCTTCAATTACTGTTGCATTAATGCGCCGTCGTTGGACAGGGGCCTATGCAGCTGGAACAGCAGGTTCAGGAGCAGGATCCAAGAAAACATCTTCATTAAGTTCCATTAAGGCTGCATAAGGGTTTCGTCCTTGCTAGCCCCCAAAACATGAAGGAAAGTTGTCCTGGCAATCACACTCACTGTATGACTCAGACATGGTTGTTCAGGATAGAGATTTAACAAGTCATATGATCTGGGTAGTCATGATGCTTTGCTAGAAGCCGCTCATGATTTATGAGTTATTGAGAACTCATTGTCAGCTTCATATGATCCTATAGGGTCACACATTTAAGCGACCTGGAAAAGATTCTCGGGAAAGTGTAATGGTTACACGTGGAAAGGTCTG
>OVAF01003312.1:0-12685 GCA_900406245.1 Odontarrhena argentea
GATCTCAGTTCCTGATCAATTCTTCCGCTGCAATCATCAGGTAACTTTCTGAGATCTTGGAATTAGATCATAACAGAAGATCTTGTTTAAAGGAAAAACCTGATAATCCTAAGTGATTAGGTAGATCTAGGTTTTCCTTCACTGAATTATACCTGATCGTTGAGAACGTATGCTTCGGGATCTGTAGGTTGCTCTGGAACCTAGTTTTCAGGTTTCCACGTAATAAAAAGGCGAATCAGGTTAGTACAAAATAAGGTGACTCTTACGATATTAATTATTGTAAGTACAGTGAATTTTCTTTACCTTTGCATTAACATTATCAGCCTTTCTTGGCATCATGTGTAGGCAATGGGATAGAAGTATAAATTATCCGGGGAAGATACTCAACTCTCTCCTCTTATTTTTCCCTGAAAGCAAAGTAATGCAATCAATGTAAAAGGATGTTGTGATAGACTTTAAGAATGAAAATTGAATATATATAGAGGCCGCAGAAACCTGGAAAGCTAGTGACACCAACAATATCACCACGCTTGACATTCCCATGGAGCTTTGAAAACTCGGCTTCGTTCAATCCTAACTTACTGAGAGAAGAAAAATGCAATAAATCTAAGTTATTGCATTCCAGAGCCTTAAGTTCAAAAAGAAGATACTCCAGTAAACAAAGCATTTACCTTGCATCAGCCATAACTTGGACCTTCAAATCCTCACCATGTAGATTATAGAAGAAGAGCTTCGAAGAGGAAGATCTCTTGCTTGTTATCTGCCCTATAGAAGTTTGAAAACTAAACAACCTCCTATTCAATGTAGGTGTAAGCGACTAAAAAACTTACAGATGACATTTAGTTATATAACATACCAATTAGAGAAAATTCAGCATCTTCAACATGATCCTCATTGTCTAAACTACCATACTTCTCAACATATTCAGGAATAGACATTGACAGAGAAAACTTGTGAGGCTATGGACTCTCCCCCCTGGCCTTCTCAGGCTTAAGATATATAATTATATCTCAAAATATTGCTGCAAAATACAACAGAACCAAAACTCAATTCACACATAAATATATAGCAACATAACACTTGAAGATCTTGAAACCATCATAGTAAACAAAAGAAGCAACCAACAATGCAAAGCTTTCCACTTTATAAATTTCTAAAAATGAAAGAAACAGACAAAGAACTCATCTACTTTAGATAATGAGGCTAGACAATATCCACTATAAACTGAAACAGTAGTAGCTTGTCATGTAATAGTAGTATCACGTTGCTCTGCATCCTTAGATACTCCAAAAATCTGAAGAATCATATGAAGTATGAAATTTTCTGCATACACTATAATTTTTCTAATCATTAGCAAGACTACTAAGAAAAAACCAATGAGAATTTGCACTCAATGACCTCAATTGAGATTATATTTAGCTTTATGAAATCAAGCATAAATACATCATACTGTTCATTTTTTTGGACAAATTTACCCTTAGATTGATTAGATTGAAGAAAGAGAATGAGATTCATTCTTTTTATATTCTGACATCTATTTTTTTTTTCTTTTCTTTTTTTTCTTTTTGATCATAACATCTACTAATCTACATATTTTAGATTGAGATTATCAATATAATTGACAAAACTTTGAGGAATATTATAATAAAAAAGATTTGTGTTTCATCCATCCAAGATAGCTATCTCGTTAACAATACTTGTGGACGTACATCGATAGTGTTAATTAGATAGATACACACACAAAAATTGTTAGCTACATTGGCATCCTACGCACTCCAAACCTGTCAACGACGTAATTAATTTGGTAATGGGTACATAAATATATAGTTATCTACCATTTACAATAAAAATGTAAAAATCCTTTAATTAAATTCCTCTAATTTCATCCTACGCACTCCAAACTATGTTATTAATATAAATGGTATATACGTCCATCATATAAAATAAAAATTATAATTGACGGTAACCGTCTAACATATTTGTTACCAGAAACTCTGCAACTTTCAACATCTTATAATAACCATGTCAACTTATTATCCAATGTATTTTCATCTTCCTTCTTTTACTTAATGGTGCTGAATTGTGTGAGATTGACAATAAATTGTGTCAGATTTGACAATTGTGTTTACCGAGACTATCTCTCTCTCTCCCCTACACCATACAATCATGGGTACAATAGTCATTTAGCACTTCTTGGAACTATTTTACCTGATTAATTTTTCTATTGGGTCATATACCTAAATATAAACCCATATAGGAATATTAGACTTATTACCTCAAAACCAATCAAAGCAAGAATCTTTTCTTCTAATAACACACCAAAAAAAATTCCAGACCAGGTACAGAGTCTAAATGGTAATTGAGCCAATCCTGAACACGAATTCGAAGTTAGAACGATTAGGATTAATTGTATTCGACTTCATACTCAGAACCCATCAGAGCAAACAAATGGCAATCTTCAATTCGAAAGGGAAGAATCGAACAACCCAATTCATAATTTCCACACCCAAATCACGAGACTTGTAAAATTATGAACTTGGAGAGAACAAAAGCATACCTTGTAGCGATCAACGCTCTTCGCTTGACCAACATATATCGCCAAGGCTACGTCGTACGCGTGAGAGTTAAGTGAGATACCTGAGACTTTTCAGAAGAGTTGTGTAACGTAGATGGGTTTCACAATGTAAAAAGTCTTTTAGAGAAAATTGAAGCAAAAGAAAAATGTATTGGTTGGTTACGTGAACAGAGAAAAGAACAATATGTAAGAAGGTGGGCGATTAAAGAGAGACGGAGGCGAGTGAAGAGTCTGGGTGAGAAGAAAACGGTGTGACATTTTCGTGTTCTTCTTCGGAAACCAAGCTATGATTTTATACAGTCATACAGAGATATGGGCTTAGCCCAAAGCGTTTTTAACTGAGTTGACATGGCATTTCGAAATGTTCTGATTGGACGATTTTCTGTGCCTACGTGGACACATGAGCTGTTGAGGAGAACAGCTCGTTTTAGGAGAAGATTTTACCCAGATCCTTTTTCCCCTCTTTCCCATTTTAATCTCAAGTGTTTGTCGAATTGTTCCTTAAACAAATCTGGGTTTTTGTCGGATCTTGATCTGAATCCTACAGGTTCCCTCTTCATTTCGATATCATATATAGCTTTGAAAAATGTTCCAATTTTCATTTCTCTTTTTTAATTTAGAGAAATGTATTGTATTTTGATAGCTTAGATTGAGATGTAAGATGCTGGTCTCGGAAACAACCCCTTATTGCTTTTCTTTTCCTACAGATGCTTGTGTGTTGTTCAGACAGAGTTAATTGATACAAAGTGATGTGATTTGATCACGGTTTTGGTTCACCACATATGTTACGCCGTCTTAGATGGTTAATTGGACTGACTAATAGATTTAGACAAGCGAAGAGGCTTGAGGCCAGACCTTATCTAGCCAGGGTTAAGCCAGTACTCATGGTTGATACGGTTCAAGAGGTTGCAGTTTATATCCACAGGTTTCATAACCTTGATCTTTTCCAGCAAGGGTATGCACATTTCTTATATCATTACCAAAACTTTCAACAATATGTCTTGTAATTAACCTCACTTTTCTTTTATTTGTTTATATATCAGATGGTACCAACTAAAGATCACCATGAGATGGGAGGATGGTGATGATTTGACTCGTGGTATTCCTTCTAGAGTTGTTCAGTATGAAGGTACTTGTAGCTCTCGTTATCTGAGATCATTACCTTTTACTTTTAGTTTCCTTAGTTATATCCTCTACTCTGTAGCATACTATTCTAGATTCGTTGTAAGGTCTATTTTGAGTATGATTAGATAGGGAAAATTTTCTTTTATTGTTACAGCTCCAGAGTCCGGCTCTTGTAACTCCTATGGCGTGTGGAGGATAGATGATAAAGATAATAGTTTCTTAACACAGCCCTTCCGCATCAGATATGCTAGGCAGGATATTCGTCTCTGTATGATGATCTCGTTTACTTTGCCACTGCCAAGATATGAGGTAGCAATCTCTTCTTCTTTTGCATTTGTGAAAATAATGCTCTTCTTCTTTATGTAGATAATTAGTGTCCATAATGTTCTCTGGCTATAACCATCCAGTTTCAACTGGTAACCTTTTTTCTTTAATACAATTTCTTAGATAGAAGTATGTTCGCTCATTGGAAGTGAACTTTGTTAAGTTGTTCATCTTATTGATGATTGTCCGTAACAAGTATATCAATATAGGATCAAAGGTGTTGTCGTTTTGTTAGTTGACCTGAATTGTTATCCTTCAGTGGCTAATGAAGTTGTGAAATGATTCTGCAGGGATCAGCTACATCTGCTGCTATTTTGAAATTTGAGCTGATGTATGCTCCCTCTATGGATAATTCAACTATAAAGCATCTAGATACTTCTCCCACTGCAGTTCATGAGTTCCGTATTCCTCCTAAAGCACTTACAGGCTTGCATTCATACTGTCCAGTACATTTTGATACACTTCATGCGGTTCTTGTCGATGTGAGTGTCCACATCAGCGTATTAAAATCAGCTGCTTACAGACGACCTGCAAGTTTGTTAAGGTTTGTCAAACAATGTTAGGATTTGACATAATTTTCTATATTTTTTTGTCTAAGTTTATAATTCTATTTAGTTAATATATATGTCAAAGTGTTTGATGCAGCGGTGTTAGTAACAGTAAAAATGTCAGTGGCGGCAGTGCTCAGTCTTTCAAAAAAGTATGTCCTTAGGATAGAAGAAATTGAATTTTTGCTTTTGGGTTGATTTGGAAAATGTCTTTTGATTGGTTGCCAACATTCTTGTTTTCTAGGCACTTGGTCTGCTTGCTTCTGCTGACAGGAAACTGGTACCATTTGTTAAAGCATTACTTGGAGCTCGCGATATTTTACTCGAGGAAATGCAAAGACTTAGCAAGGCAGTTGGTCAATCAATTGACTTGTCGGACTTTGTATCAAATATGAACAATGTTCCGTCAGGACAAGGCAAGGAACAAAACAGTCTTGAGGTTTTTTCTTTTTTCTTTATTTTGATGCTGAATGTTTTTTTTCAAGTACTTTGTTTCATCTTTCTCGGCTTATTTTTCCATCTTTTTGGTACAGAATTTGTATATCACATTTGATTTAGCAAGTGATGACTGGCTTCATGAACTCTCGAAGGATCATCTATCACGTATATTCCACTTACTAGGCACCCAGCTACACTATCTTTGGAACACGTTTCTTGGATTTCACCGGTAATTCCTTTTAAACTTCAATTACGTACCATGTATATATATTTTAATTACTTAAGTTGGAGGCCATGATCTTTCTTAAGCTATTTTCTGAAAGATTATCTGAAAACATTATTCTAGGCATTTATCTCATGTGTCCTTTTAGGGATAATAACACAAAAATACTGGAATATCTTCGTGATATCTGGACTAGAGATCGGAGAGCTGAATGGTCAATATGGATGGTGTACTCTAAGGTTGAAATGCCCCATCATTTTATAAATAGTGGAACGACGGAGATCTTGAACCAAAGTGCGCACAAAAGAGCCTCAAGTGTGTTGAAGTTGAATGATGTGAGTTTTGATTTCTGTCCCTATTTGCCAAATTTTGTGAAGACACAAGCCTGGCTGAACCAATTTTTTCTCTAATGCAGCCCGCCCAACTTGCAGCTACCCGTGCCGAACTTCACCGTCGAAGTATCGCACAGATGCGGGTTTGTTCTATTTTCTTTTAAGTTAGTTCCCTCCTGGCTTCTTAAGCTGCTGGTTTATTTTTTCTATACAATTGTTGGTGCAGATTAACAACCGTTCAATTCAAGACATGCACATACTTGAAGATCCTATGCGGGTTCCTATTGTTATAATTGAGCGAGTTTTGAATGCACCTAGACGCACTTTAAGTGATAATTCGTACTTGAGACATGTTGATATGCTCGATTCAACCTTGCTTAATGGGCTAAATGATGAAACGGAAAAAACAACAGCTGCCAACTCCCAGCAAAGTGGCCGTGAACTAAAAATCGTTGTTTTTGTTCATGGTTTCCAGGCAAGAATAGCAATTCCTTGGCTAGCTCTTTTCTTTTTCAATCTTTATTTCATTACTTGATATAATTTTGTTCATATTTGCTACTGTAGGGGCATCACTTGGACTTAAGGCTTGTCCGGAATCAGTGGCTTCTGATCGACCCAAAGATAGAGTTTCTCATGTCTGAGGCAAATGAGGATAGAACACATGGCGATTTCAGGGAAATGGGACAGAGGCTCGCGCAAGAAGTTGTTTGTTTTGTCAAGAGGAAGAAGGATAAATATGGGAGACATGGGCATTTGAAAGGCATCAAGCTGAGTTTTGTTGGGCATTCCATTGGTAATGTAATCATCAGAACAGCAATTGCCGGTAATATTCTTAGAAATCTGTTAAATGATGAATGACTTTTTGTTTTGGTTTGGTTTTTATGCCATCTTTTTTGTTTCTTTTGTTGTTTCAGATAGTTTAATGGAACCATACAGGAAGTTTCTACACACATATCTATCGCTTTCTGGTCCACACTTGGGTTATCTGTACAGTACAAACTCCTTATTTAATTCCGGGCTTTGGCTACTGAAAAAGTTAAAGAGCACACATGTTATTCATCAGCTTACACTCACAGATGATCCTGATCTCCGACGTACTTTCTTTTACAAACTTTGCAAGGTAGCTAAAAATATCTCAACTTGTCTTCAGGTGCATATGGTTTGCAGAAATATGTTTTTGTAGTTCGGTTCTAATATGGCGTTTTAATTCTTTTCAGCAAAAGACATTGGAAAATTTCAGAAATATAATTCTCCTTTCTTCGCCTCAGGTATGCTCTCCAGTTTAAATGTGGATTGCGTGATGTAGTTAGATCCTTCTGAATGAAATAGAAGTATCTGAAAATGATACCTTTCACCAACCAGTATTGCAATTATCACATTGGAAAAACTATATATGAAATGTTAAGACTTCCATATGCGGGATTACATAAACACTCTTGGATTACTGTTCGTATTAGAGCACTGCTAGAGCACTTCAGAAGTGCAGTATTAATAGCCTTCCGACTTTCATTTATCGGACTAAGCGATGTAAACCTCAGAAACATGAGACTCTTACAATGCAGGACGGATATGTTCCATATCACTCAGCAAGACTTGAATCGTGCCAATCGGCTTCTTTCGACAGCACAAAAAGGGGAATAGCTTTCTTGGAAATGCTGAATAATTGTATGGACCAAATACGTGGACCGTCCCCAGAAACGCCCCATCAGCAAAGGGTGTTCATGCGCTGTGATGTCAACTTTGACACAACCGTGTATGGACGTAACCTGAACTCATTCATCGGGCGTGCTGCTCACATCGAGTTCTTGGAGTCTGACATCTTTGCAAGATTCATAATGTGGTCCTTCCGAGAGCTATTCTGCTGATTTTTCCTTAAGATAGTGAAATATTTATACCAAGATGGAGAATTTTTGGGATATACAGTGAGATATAAACTGTTGTATATTAGGTAATTATACATAGTTTTGTCAACAATTGTTTTTGAGAGAAAATGAAGTAGTTGGTCTATAAGCATATACTGTAAGTTATTATAGAAGCAATATTTTATTTTTCTTCAATTAAGTTGAAATTGGAATGGAGCTAGAATCAGACAAAACTACCCAGCACAAAGGCAACGACCTTTTAAGCCAATGACCTACAAGCCAACATATCAAAGATGCAAGAAAAACAGAAAACAAATTTCTTCACCTAATGTAAATACGTTAACAAGAATTTATTCAAGGATGATGATTATTCAAACCTTTTTTTTTTTTTTTTTTGTAAGAAGATTACTCAAACCTTAAAGGAAAAAAGGGGAAAGATTTAATAAATAGAGGAGTTACAATCATTAACAAAGGCACGGGCAAACCAAAAGCGGTGACCTGCAACAATATAGGACTGCAATCTAATATTTTGGGTGACACTTTGTACAATGAGTATAGCACCTCTATTGTTTGAAGCAGCAATATCTTCGAGTTTTCAAAACAGAAAAGCAAATAAAAGCGTTCTCAATTTCATGCCATAAAGGAGATAGATGGCCAATCTTTTGGGCGTAAATAACTCCTAACAAATGAGACACTTGAGCAGCAAATAAAAACTTAGTATAATGTAAAGAGAGAAAACTCTAAATTATGATCCTTTGAAATGTGGATTTTTTAATTTATCTTTATAAATTGTGATTTTTTAAAAATGCTAGTAGATGGACTAGTGACCCATGTTCACCAACTAGTAAATTGGGCTTTTACATACAAAACATTTTAAATTGTTGTCAACTTGTCACTTAGATAACATGGTGGTAGGATTTTTTCTATTCTTTTTTTTGTTTTCTCTCTACCTCCTATCTTCTTCCAATCTAGAGTTTTTTTTCCAGTCTTCGTCTGGCCACCGACGGCAATGGCTCCCTTAAAATCGCTGCCGGTACTCTCTCTCTCTCTCTCTCTCTCTCTCTCTCTCTCTCTCTCTCTCTCTCTCTCTTTTTTTTTTTTTTTTTTTTTTTTTTTTTTTTTTTTTTTNGAATGTTTGAAAGGTTGGAGAAGTTTAAGTCTTCGTCTTAGATGTGTTATAGATTTTTGTTTTGAAGTTTGCAACGCCGAATCTTATCTACGATTTGGTTTCTACCGTGAATGGTGATGCTTTCAAGATTTTCTCCTAGATATAAGATTTAACTTCAGTCTTCATCTTAATCCGTTCTTGGCCTTGGGTCTCGGATCGTGTCTCCTGGCTACAATAAATTGGTAGTGATGTGGTATAAATTGTCATTAGCACTCCACTTCTAACAGACATGTAGTTCATGTAGTCTAGCTTAAGGATCGATCCACGAGGAGTATCAGGAAACTAAAAGATTAAGCACATGAGAATATATATTAAGCTAAAACAATCAAGAGTGTTTTTGGGTTTTAAAAGTGAGGACTAAATTAAACAAGAACAAAATCAAACTAAACTAAAGAGGGATTTAAAATCAAATGAAATGCATTGGACCTTGAGAATTAGTTATTATGATTAAAGGAATTGGATTACTTAGACTAATGATGAATAGTGGGAAATTAAACTAAGCACAAACCTTGGCTAAGAACACTAATATATATTAAGTCATTCCCATGGTCTTAAACACTTCACTAATTACCAAATTCCACTAATCTCCCCATTATGAATTCACTAATTAATAAACATTACAATCAATTCCCATAAACCACTCATCAACTTAACATCATTCCCAGTGGCTGAACAAGATTAGCTAAGCAATTTGTTCATTCAAGCATTTCATCAAAGACCTTCTGGGCAAGATTAATGCCTAAGTTCAAACCTAGAATGATCAATTCTAAGCAAGTATTAAACTCCAAGTTACTTAAGTATCTAAAGATTACCCAACCTAATCCATCACTAATCATTAATCTAGTACCCTAGATCTACCAGTCTCAAAGTCCAATAAGTAAACTACTCCCTCATAACTAAGAAAATCACGAAACAAATCATGATCCTACGAAGCATAATCAAAACAGATTAATAAATAATTAACAATTCATAAAACTCAAAGTCATACACTTAGGGAAATACAAATGTTTAGGTTCTTAGAAACAATAAGAAAGATAGCATAAAACATTAGGTGTTGATCAACAATTTCCTTTCATAATAAGGGGGTTCATTTGGTCAACATTCAGCTTCGGATGATGAGTCCTACCGCTGATGACGGTGTTTTTGGCACCGGGTAATCAAACAAATTTATAATACCCGCCTAAACAACCGAAACTAATTGGTGTAGTATAGATGGCGTCGAACACAGGGACCAATGAACAAACTAGACTAGAAATGAAATACTAATAAAGTGAATACTAAACTACGAAACAAAGCACGAGAATGCAAAGATAAATATGAAACTAAGGAACAAAGATCAAGCAAACAGGATGACGATGATGATGATTAACGATAAGTAACAGGTGCAGGATGATGCTGTAAACAGTAAAAAACAATATAAGAAAGCGTTAAATCCCATGCAGGTTCAGAAAGTGCAATCAGGTAGTAGGCTCTCTGACTAGTGTCGATCAACACCTTTTGAGGAGGTTGATTGACAGTGGTCCGAGGTATGGGGTGTCGATCGACACTATGGTGTAGTGTGGATCGCTACTACGCTCCGAGTTTTCTCATTCTTGAGCTAGAACACATGTTGCTTCACAAGACTATTGCTTTCGCACATGTGAAGACTCTTCCAATCCTACGAGATACCATCCAGTGATGGCACCAATAGAAAATGAGCATAGAGATCTAGACTAGACTCACCAATAAAGTAATCAATTCCTAATACTAGATGAAGTCCGCCATGAAAGTTAGTAGCGTCTATTATTGGAATTCCGGTGTGTCATAACCGCGGCTTTGTCAGAGCCTAGGACCCTAAGACCGTTCACTTGGGGGAACATACTCTCTAATACCCAATGATCCTCCCCTTTCGCAAATGGCATAAAGATTGGATTACTCTAAAGAGTATCATTGAAAACTCAATAGAAACATGCATGAATTTGTCTAGATCTAACCCCTTAGGACTAACAAATCCTGATCCCTAAAGATCTCTGTTAATGAATCTAGGTTCCCAGATCTCGAGTTACCTGGTGGTTAATGGCAGCGGAAAGATCAGGTATGCGAGATCAGGAGTACCTCAAATGCTGCACCTCTACAAGAGTCCACACGCACACGAATCTGGAATCTGGTATGCTAGTGCCTCGGAGCTGAGTTTCTCCAGGGGCTAGGGTTTCTGTGTTTCTTGTAAACTGTTCTGTGGAAAAGGTAACCCTATATATCATATATATAGGGTGATTTCCGGAAACCCTAAAAGCCCAAAGCCCAACAACTGATCGGTCCGATCAATTGATTTAATCAGGCCCGATCATTTTGGAGTTTGTGTCGATCGACACCTAGTCTAAACTCGTGTAACATTTACACATTCCCAATGTTCGTTATCCAGCTCGCTTAGGTGTGTGACCCTATAGGATCATGTGATACTGGCAATGAGTTCATAACTCATAAATCATAAGCGGCTTCTAGCAAAGACTTATGACTACCCAGTTTCACATGACTGTCTTATCTTGACTTCACAACCATGTATGAGTTAATACTGTGTGATCTCCAGGACATTCCCTTCAATCTCCCACTTGTACTGGAATCAACTTATTCCTATAATCCTTTTGTCTCTATATCCCATATCAGCATAAGGCAAGAGCTTGTGTCATCCTTATAAAGCCAAATCTGTTTTATCGAACTCTGATTTATACTGATCGAAGCAAACAACTGACTTTCAGCTTGTTTGAGCGCGGCCACGCACTTTATCAGTACCAAATCTTCGATAGGCCCAAAGATATTTATCTCCCATTATATAGGAGGGACAGATCCCATCTTGTTCCATCCACTGTCTTTCAACACACTTCATGATATACCCAATCAATGCCTTTTTAATCACCTGTCACGACTGACGTTTGGCAGAGTTAAAGCATACCAATTCACATGTTGAAAACATGATGAACTCAGGTCTAAGGACTATACTCTATAGTCGTAATGAGAAACTCATATGACAGTAATATAACATACTTGTTGAGTTCTCATTAGCGGGTCATGTCCGATACTATGTTCTCAACATACATCTATGTGATTGACTTTGATACTCTTTATCAATGACACCATGAAACTTTGTCATCAGTCACATCACAATCTAGTCTCACGCGGTTATTAATGTCCCAATTTAATAACCTTTGATTGGGGAATTTATTAATTTAAATCATTTGACTTTTATAGGGTTTCATGATCAAGTTCTCAACTTGATGGCCTATAACAATGAATTAAATAACTTTTGGGATTATTATTTAATTATCTCTTTTGCATAATTAAATAATAAAAAGCTTTTTATTAAATTTAAACATAACCAAAGTATGTTTACATGAACATCAAAAATAACTAAAACAACCAACTCCCACTCAAACTAAGATAACTCCTAGAGAAATCTAAGTCCGAGCGCTTCAGCATGATCATCATGCTTTGGCCTCGGGAGTGGCTTAGTCATAGGATCAGCAACGTTGTCATCCGTCGGGACCTTGGTGATCTTCACATCCCCTCTCGCAATGATATCACGAATCATGTGAAATCTTCGCTCGATGTGTTTGGATTTCTGGTGTGCTCTCGGTTCCTTCGCCTGAGCAATGGCTTCATTGTTGTCGCACAACAGTTCCACTGGCCCAGATATGCTAGGAATCACACCAAGTTCCGTGATGAACTTCTTAATCCAAACAGCCTCCTTTGCCGCTTATGAAGCTGCAAGGTATTCAGCTTCTGTCGTGGAGTCCGCTACGGTGCTTTGCTTGGAACTCTTCCAGCTAAACGCATCGCCATTCAGACAGAAGACATAACCAGATTTAGATTTGGAATCGTCGCTGTCTGTCTGGAAACTAGCGTCTGTGAATCCATTCACCACAAGCTCGTCACTTCCTCCGTACACCAAGAACTTATCCTTAGTATTTCTCAAATACTTCAGGATTGTCTTGACGGCAGTCCAGTGACTCTCACCTGGATTAGCTTGGTATCTACTCGTCATGCTAATAGCATAAGTGACATCCAGTCGAGTACATAGCATGGCATACATGATAGATCCTATCGCAGAAGCATA
>OVAF01003313.1:0-12683 GCA_900406245.1 Odontarrhena argentea
AAAGGAGAAACATTGTTCTCTTCTTAGTAGCTTCCATGGCTTGCAACAGGAGGAAAAACTCAGCGATTGCGGTTGCTACCTAAAACAACACAACGAGCCGGACAAAAGAAGAACAAGAAAAACAACACAGAAGGAAGACAACGAAACAACATAGACACAATTCAGGGTTATTCAGTTTTTGTTTTTTTTAGTTTGGATAAGGTTTAAGTAACGCGATTGGTTTTAGAGGGTCGAGTTTGCGAAGAAGTTAAAGTCATGGTGCTCAACATTGAGCTGTTTGAGCCATGAATCCGCAGCACGTTGAAGATAAAGTAACCGGTCCTGATCATATTCTGCCTTTCCCCAAAGATCTCCTTGCATTTTGTAAGTAACTAAACCAAACGGAGGCAACGGGATTCTCTTGTTTAGGATGGGGTTTTCAAAGCAGCATTCTGTTTCTTCATCGCCCTTGTTGTTGCTGCTACCATCTCCCATCACCACATTATCTGCAGTTTTAAAGCACGACACAAGAAAACCGAGAGTTGGCGTTTGTTTTTATGTCGCTGAGTAATGGTTTCGAGCAAAATTAGTGATCATATGCTACCTTGAAAACACGAGGATAAAGTATGATAAGTTAGGAACCCTGTCGTCAAATCTTTCTCGCTCTTGCACGTTGGGATGTGATATATAGGGTACCTAATTCATCACACTCATCACTCCAAACTTTGAAGCACCAAAACATATGAAACACGCAAAAACACAAGGCATTAACTTCTACTTACCACGAAATAGCCATCCAACTTGCAGGAGACATATCAACACTCCTTAAGGTCTTGATTCCAGGGTATTTCTCCGCCAGTTCATTTATCTGAAGAAAAAGCAAGACAATACTGTTTTTAAAAACCAGATCTCACAACGAGAGAGGAAAGTGCATTTAGTTAGACATGGAGCGAGGGAAGAGAACCTTGTCGGTTAAGGGAACCCGCTTGTATGGAGGTTCATTTTCAAAGTACTTAAAGTCCAGGGAACCAAGTTTATCCCTTAGCGTTGGAGAACCCTCCGGATCAAATGCAGAATCTTCGGAGACAGCATCCCATGTTTTGCTCGAATCATTGCTCAATGACCTTGACAACTTCTCGCTCTCACTATCGCTCCAACACTCACTACTCTCAGATTCAACCCCCTCATTCTGGTTCCTGCAACACCAAAAGCAGTCAGTACAATAACCAAGAAACTCTGCACATCTAGACTGTTCAGTAATATCACCTGGAAAGCACAGCAGGTTTGTTAGTGTGGATCTGGATGGCAGATAGATACGGGACATAATACTGCATAACGGTTTCGCCATTGTTCAGATCAACCTGTGATCCAAAGCCATACGCACTCATCTCATCATAACAGTTCCAGAGATCACCAAGCCTGAAATACTCTGTCTCCTCCTTTCCCTGCTGCTGCCACAAACAAATTGTTAACATCACTCACACACCTCAAATCCAAAGCCAGTGTCACAATTCATTAACTGTTCAGATCATTAAAGGCAGCTATGATCTTTAGTCTCTAGACCGACATGGTCTTAACTATTCACCAGTTTTGTACAGAACTATGCATCAACATGTAATAATCATGGACATGATAAATAAGTCTCAATCCATGACTAGTGACTGCATAAGACAGATCCAGAGGATACACTCAAGAATCAATAACATTCTAGCCATCTCAACTATTGGATTACTGAAATATATAAAAATAATATAAAGCAAATCTGTTCCCACGTGGTGATAAAAACAATACAAACCATGAAAATGATAGTGACCATTAAAAAAGATGAGATTTTATTTCCCAAATATTTCTTCTAGATGGACCATGCAATTTATTGTCTGGAAAATTCACATTCAAAAAATCATTAAAAATATTACACAACATGGTTCTAAGGTTTGTCTGATGATTACAAAAATCTAATCTTTCCGGAATAATCCATTTGATTAGAAACGAGATTTGATAGAGACCTCTAATTATACCCAAAATCGTGGATTTAGAAAATAAACCTGAGGAAGAGAGGAAGAAGGAGGCTTAGGAGTGACTCCTAAGAGAAATCTCTCCAGATTCGAACGACCCTTTGTTGAAGAACACCACCACCACATTCTCTATCTCTCTATCTTCTTCTTCTGAAGCTCTCTGTGATATTAAGATCTTTATCCACAAAGGAGGTTTGGGAATTTAATAATTTCTTGGTCTTCTCTAATTAAAAACACCACAAATCCCAATATGGTAGCTTTATAATTCCCAACATAACTCTCTTTCCTTTAAATCGTTTCTGTAAATCCCAAAAAACCCAGATTCTCCCCCACAATCTCCTCCACCAAAAAAAAAAAAAAAAAAAAAAAAAAAAACTNCCCCCCCCAACCCCCCCCCCCAAAAAAAAAAAAAAAAAGAGAAACAGAAACTTGGGTTTGGTCTCGATTTTTGTGTCAGATTTCGAAACCTGAAGAGGAAAAATGGGGACAGAAGGGAGAAACTGAAGTAGTGATGAATAAAAGCTCTGAGTAGGATTTGGTTTGTATTAATGGAAGAAGAAGAAAACGAAGAGGACGAAACGCTTCTCTCTCTCTCTCTCTCTCTGTCTTCACTCTGAGCTCTTTTTTATTTTTTATTTTTTTTTATCTCTGAACCAGAGTATGAAACTGAAGACTTTTGTCCCTAAACCAATAAACATATATATAGATAATTTAATAAATAAAAGCAACTCGTATCTAGCTAGAATTAAAGAAGATTTGTGATATTTCATTTTTTATTTATTATAATTCTTTTATATTTATTGACAAGTTAACCAAAATAATAATATTGACATGATTTCGTCATTACAGCAAAAATCAAGTCATTTTGCAAACATAAAATTTCATTTGTCCTTTTCAAAAAATTATTTATGGCTTCATTCGTTTTTATCGAAAGATGCTAATGACCTGCTGTGTCAACATAATTTCTCTTAGGAGATAATTTAACCAAAAATGGATTAAGTGTTGTTTTGGAGATCACGAGGACGCTAAGACACAACACCTAAACAATTTTTAATTTGTGTGGTGTGTTATTAAGCTTTCTATTAAGTCATTAGTAAGATTTTTTTTATTTTGTTGTAAGTTTTTTTCTTGGCTTCAAAATATTAATGTTTTTGTTAAGAAACTGTAAAGACCAGGAAAAATAAAAAACGGAAAGGGTCTATAAATGTTGTTTAGTCTCATCTTTTTTTTTGTAGGTAGAGATTTTAATGAGAAATATTATAGGTGGTTTTATAAATAAAATATCTTTATACTACTGTAGTATTCATTACACGTTCTGGAGCTCTAATAAATAAAAGAGAAATTATACAAACTAACAAAATCCTANAGAGTCATGGATCTAGGGGTGGGCGTTCGGGTACCCGTTCGGGTTCGGGTCGGTTATTTCGGGTTTTCGGGTTTTCGGGTTTAGGAGTATAGAACCCGTTCGGGTATTTTCTAGTTTCGGGTCGGGTTCGGTTCGGGTTCGGTTCGGTTCGGATAGTAAATAAAAAGCCAAAAAAATTCGGGTTCGGGTTCGGGTCCGGATTTTTAACATATAAAACAAAAAAATATTTCTATAAAATACAAATTAATAAGTTTTTTTTTATAAAAACGTTAAGAAATACACCTAAATTGATTATTGAGAAATTATACAAACTAACAAAATCCTAGCACTTATTTTGACATTCACCGAGTGGCATTTATGTAAATATGAAATGTCATCTGTTCATCATGGAAAATTCAGTTTTGCCCTTCTTTGTGCAGAGTGGAATTTTTGAATTTTGGTCATGATTATTTTGGGCGGCGAGTAGAGTCTAGGCTTCGATGTCATAACCCTATGTTACGGGTTCTGACACAACCTTTCACAGTCAGTTTTTTTTTTTTTTTTTTTTCAGTCGTCTCTCTCATATGGTTATTACCAAACCTTCACGTCTTTTGCCTCTATCATAGTCGTCTGTTCCCCAAACAAAATTGGTGCCCTTTCAGATTTTAAAACCCTAATTTCTTTCATTCTCTTCATTTTCCCCTTTTGTAACTTTTTAAATTGTTCGGTCTCTTTTCGGTTTCAATTCTCAACTTCGTCCGGCGTTTTGATTCTTGTAACCATCCGAGATTGTTAATGGCTTCCCTACCCGAACGTGTCTTCGTCGCCGGCGAAGAACCCGAAGGTGACCGGGTTCACCGTTACTTCGAGTTGGAGATGATTGCTCGGGTTATTTCGGGGTTAACGGCGGAGGAATTGCAAAGATTCCGTGATTCTCAGTTCGGGGCTCTCCTGGAAATCGATAATGGCTTTGCGTATTCGGGGAAATTGGTACATTTTCTTCTTACCCGTCAATTGAAGACTCGGAAAAAGCACGAAATTTGGTTTGTGTTCGCGGGAAAACCTATTAGGTTTGCTCTTCCGGATTTCAAGGCTGTGACGGGTTTGTGTTGTGGTAAAATTCCTGTGAAGCCGAAGAACCAACCGAAACGGAAATCGGTGGACCAAGGCGGCGAGACACCGTTTCGTTACACGTTATTTGGGTCCGAGAAGTGTGTGAACCCGGAGTTTATTGCCCAATGTTTGGAGAAGAAACTTATTGCGGATAGTGAAAACCGCATTAGATGTGCCGGTTTGGTCTTGCTTTACGGTTTGATTTTGCCTAGATCGGGGGGAGGGGCTTTAACGGAGAAGGAGATTGAAGTTGTCAAGGATTTGGATGAGTTCTTCAAGCACCCATGGGGTCGAGTTTCCTTCAATCTTCTGATGTCTACAATTAAGTTGAAGGAACCCAAACATTTAGCAAAACCGAGCATTGCCGTTCAAGGTTTTGCACATGCCATTCAGTTGGTGTTACTGAAGGCGGTTCCTGATATTGAGGCCACCATGCCTGCCGCGAACACTGTAGTGGTGCGTCTGGACGAGTCTGACCCTACACCGCAACCGCCACCACAGAAGCTTAGGAAGTTGAGACTGGATCACGTTCGAGAGGTTGACAAGGAAGGAAAGGTAACGCCCAACTACATCAGACCACATTCTTCTATATCTTGTTTCTTGCAATAATATATCGTCACAAGACAAAATAACGTGACATACGAAGTTGTTTCATGGCTTGCATTGGTATATCATGTCACAGGTTGAAGTTATTTCGGTTGTTGGGACTGTTGAAGATGATTGGGACAGTGAGATGGAGTGGAGTGATGAAGTTAGTGATGAAGAAGTGTCTGCTTTGGTTGATTTACTTTCGGAAGGGCATGCATTTGTGTCTTCTGAGTTCATAGGTGGTGTTCGTCCAGGCGATGTGCCTATTTTGGCAGAGAAAGAGCCTGCTGGTAAAGGTAAACAGAAAAAAGCTGGTGGTGGAAGAAAGCGTGCTCGGAAATCTGCATCCGGCATCTCTCCTCCTGAGTCTCTAGGTTTCACTGAGGCTCAGATGAAGTGGATCGAGGATTATGTCCAGACGGCTGTCCAGAGTGCTACTTCTGCTCCCACTGATCCCGGAATCAGCAAGGAAAAGACTCCGGGCAAGGAGCAAATGGGTGGCCCCTCAGAGACTCCCGGTAAGGCAACTGAGTCCAGTTCGAGGAAGAGGAAGGGTCCTCCAAAGAAGAGAAACCCCACAGCCAAGCGTTACAGATCAAAGCAGGTAACAGATCCAGATACCCCGACACCACACACTGCTGCAGGCGATGACGATGTTCCGAGAGAGAGCGATGACGATGGGGATGAGCAGCCGAACCCCGATACGAGATCACATGACCCGATGGAGGATGTCGATACGGCTGGAGGAGAGCAAAACAAGGAGGGATCTGTGGAGGAAGAGCCGAAGACGGACGATAGTGCATCCCGACATAGTACTGTAGAACCCCCATCAGAGAGCAACGCCCAGGCAAGCACCGTCACACCTGACCAGACAGACGAATGGCAGACAAAGGAGGGTTCTGCAGAGGGTGCACAAGAGGCGGATGGTAGTGTACCCCGTCACAGCCCGTTGAAACGCGCAACAGACGGAGATGCCATGGCAGATAGTACCGCGGCTGGACAGGGTGGAACAAATGTAGTGGGGGTCTCGGTCACTGCGGACAAAGTCGGAGAGGACAAAGAGGTGGAAGGCGACGGCTCATCAGAGTGTACGCCATCACCCCCCGCAACCAATCCAGATGCTCCCACAAAGGAGGCCACACCTGATGAACCGGGCAACACTTCTGACCAAAGCTGCGTGAACGAGGCAGCGGATGAGGGGAAGACATCAGAGCAGAACCCATCATCCCCTGTCACAGTTACTCATGCCGCGACCAAAGAGTCTACACCCTCTCCGCCCAAGCCTTCTGCATCTTCCCAACATCTCTCTCCCGTATCTCCTGGTCAAGTCATCAATTCGGTTGTTTCTCAACTATCAGCGCAGGACAAGGTATTGTATCTCGTAATTATAATTCAAAAACTCTTAACATTTTTCTCATGTTTTGTATGCTTTTGTGTTAACAGGATACTGGTGCAGAAGTTAATGTTCAAGGTGGTGATTCTTCTCAAAAGGCTATGGATTTTCTAAACAAAACCGGGTAATTATGAGCGACTTCTCTGCATGTTTATCTTCTTTTCAAAACCTATGACACTTTTTCCTTTTCTGGATTCTGTTTAGTTTGAATACCTTTTGTTTGTTTTGTTTTTTGGATTGAAGTTTGGATCGAATTTCTGATTGGATACTATTTGTTTTGCCTTTGTCAAAAAAACCTTACAATATTATATTATATTATGTCTATTATCCACATGCTTTTGTTTTCTGTCTGTCCCCATCTCTGTGTTTTAAAGACATTCCACAATGTCGCGGTATGCACACGCGTACCGCGACATGGAGCACCCATCCAATTAACTTAAAAAACTTTATATAATAGATTTGTTTCGGAAACAACTGTTTCCGGAGCACATATACAGCTTTTAATTACACGTGATAGACTTGTATGACGTGTCTTACTATACAACAACCCTATAGCTATATACTTGGGTATACAATAGCCAATGAATACTCCCCTTTGTTTTCTCTTTTTTGCCCCATCCCTCTGTTTTACAGCCATTTCAAATAATATCGCGTTACGCACAGGCATACCGCGACATAGAGCACTCATCCAATTAACTTAAAAAACTTTGTATAATAGATATGTTTCGGAAACAACTGTTTCGGAAGCACAAAACAGCTTTAAATTACACGTCATAGACTGGTATGACGTGACATAATACACAACAACCCTGTGGCTATATACTTGGGTATACAATAGCCAATGAATACTCCCCTTTGTTTTATCTTTTTTGCCCCATCCCTCTGTTTTTAAGCCATTTCAACAAATGTCGCGGTATACACACTCATACCCTGACATGGAGTACCATTCCAATTAACTTAAAAAACTTTGTGTAATAGATATTTTTCGGAAACAACTGTTTCGGAAGCACATAAACACTTTAAATTACACGTCATTAACCGGTATGACGTGACATAATACCCAACAACCCTTTGGCTATATACTTGGGTATAGAATAGGCAATGAATACTCCCCTTTGTTTTATCTTTTTTGCTTCATTCCTCTGTTTTAAAGCCATTTCAACAAATGTCGCGGTATACACACTCATACCCCGACATGATGTTATAATAGATATGTTTCGGAAACAACTGTTGGGGAAGCACATAAACAGCTTTAAATTACACGTCATAGACCGGTATGACGTGACATAATACACAACAACCCTGTGGCTATATAGTTGGGTATACAATAACCAATGAATACTCCCCTTTGTTTTATCTTTTTTCACCCATCCCTCTGTTTTAAAGCCATTTCAACAAATGTCGCGGTATACACACTCATACCCCGACATGATGTTATAATAGATATGTTTCGGAAACAACTGTTGGGGAAGCACATAAACAGCTTTAAATTACACGTCATAGACCGGTATGACGTGACATAATACACAACAACCCTGTGGCTATATAGTTGGGTATACAATAACCAATGAATACTCCCCTTTGTTTTATCTTTTTTGCCCCATCCCTCTGTTTTTAAGTCATTTCAACAAATGTCGCGGTATACACACTCATACCCTGACATGGAGTAACATTCCAATTAACTTAAAAAACTGTGTGTAATAGATATGTTTCGGAAACAACTGTTTCGGAAGCACATAAACACTTTAAATTACACGTCATTGACCGGTATGACGTGACATAATACACAACAACCCTTTGGCTATATACTTGGGTATAGAATAGGCAATGAATACTCCCCTTTGTTTTATCTTTTTTGCTTCATTCCTCTGTTTTAAAGCCATTTCAACAAATGTCGCGGTATACACACTCATACCCCGACATGGAGTACCATTCCGATTAACTTAAAAAACCTTGTATAATAGATATGTTTCGGAAACAACTGTTGGGGAGGCACATAAACAGCATTAAATTACACGTCATAGACCGGTATGACGTGACATATTACACAACAACCCTATGGCTATATAGTTGGGTATACAATAACCAATGAATACTCCCCTTTGTTTTATCTTTTTTCACCCATCCCTCTGTTTTAAAGCCATTTCATCAAATGTCGCGGTATACACACTCATACCCCGACATGATGTTATGTAGTTACTCAGGTTTCTTTTAGCTTTTACCAAAAAACATGCAATGTGTATTTGATAAAGTTTTTTTTCGATTGCATAATCTGTTTTAGGGACCTCGATCTTGGTGGTGGTTTCACCATATCTACTGTTGATTTACGTGACGCGCTTGAGTTCGCTTCACCCTCACCCCCATGGGTATGTCTATCTGTTTTTGTAACGTACATTTATGGTCAGAGTTTGCATTTTCAACTCACTTTTGGAGTGTATGTGTTTTTTTTTTCAGGTTATGGATGCGTTTCTTCAGCTTTTTCGACTGAAGCACGCAATGTTACGGGATCGGTATTTTTTCTTCCAGGGTACGAGGTTCGCATCCCTCCTCGGACGAGATTATACTAAATTCTTAAAGGCTGGTAAGGCGAAATTCACGTTCGGAGAAGAAATTTTGGCTTGCATTCCTCAACAAGTATCGCGCATCTACTTCCCGTTCAACTTCGACAAACAGACCTGGGTCGGGGTGTGCGTCGACGTACCGGGGCATTGTCTTCATGTACTGGACAGCAGAGTTGCGGCACGGCGTGATGTCAGAATTCGCAATGAACTTAAAGCTCTTGCGGAGATGATACCATATCTTATGAAAGCTGTTGGGGCTGGAGGCGAAACGCGTACCCTTTCGGTAAAGCCTTACACCATTTCCCGCGATCACCGTCTCCCACAATGTGAGGATTTATTTGCAAGTGGAGTTATGTCGGTTATGTTCATCGAGGCCCATGCGCTCGGTGGTTTCGATGCATGTTTTACCATAAACCCAGAGGCATGGGTTTCAAATGGTAGGTCATATGTTATGCAACTTGCGGATTACGCTGTTTGACGAACCTAACGATGGTTGTACTAATATCTCTGTGATGTTCTAGTTAGGTATGACTGTACTTGCACAACTATAACAACTAGTAGTAGGTGTTTGTATGTATAATTTCGGACCTAGCTGTAATGGCATTTTCTGTTCTGATGTAAAGGGGGGCACCGTGCCACAACGTCTCATAACACTCTGAGTAATTCAATAATGAAAGGGTATCCAAACAATACCTCGTTACAACATACGATGTCTCGGTACAAATCTTTGCACCTCGATCCCGAGATTTTTGTGTGGTAATTTCTTTGATTTATTAACTTCGGCCACCTACCACACTAAGTAAAGTAAAACTACCGCATTTATTGGCATTTATGTGTCTTCCACCATCCAACCACTTGTAATGAGCCTATATAGTCCTATTCTTTTGCTCTTCTCCAACATAATATACAAATTCATCATGTGGTCTGGCTTAGTTCTTCAATGTCTGGAAGATCCATCCCTTACGTTTGAAGACAGTCTTTGCCGTGAGGAGTTTGAGAATCTCTGGCGTTGTAACAAACCGGAGGCTCTCTTCCTCGAATCTCTTCGCCTTGCTTGCCGCGAAAAATGTATCGGTGCGGCGATGGATCTTCTTTTCCGTGCTCTAAACCTCATTCCGGAAGCCGCTTTCTTGATGTACATGTTGTCTGTCAACTGTGGATCCGAATCGCTTGGTCAGTTTTTCTATCTTGCTCTCTATACCAATTACTCTTGGGATGAAACCCTTCACATGGGGGAATCTCTTCTCCGTCTGATGGATCGGATGCAATGCCTGAACAACAACACCTATGCGGATAGATGGTTTGTCCGTCGTCCCGATTGCGCTGAAGTTCACACGATTGTAAACCGCTGCGAGGAATGTTTCCTGTACTGGTGTTCCATTGAATTCTGCAAGCGTTGTTAAATTTTCTCGGTAATCACCACGTATGCACCCGTGCACCTATCTTTATGTTCCGCTTTTTCTATTTATGTCCTGTTTTTATAACATGTACCCCGGCACTTCATGTCGTAACATTCGGTATGTACTTGTGAATTTTTTAGCATCGCGTATTATTATCTCGGCCATCTTACTGTTATATATCTGTGCACACATCGCGTTGCTAACATTCATGTCCCGATATAGGTTTACATAACTTGACATATTGACTAGTAGCGCGCACTCAAAGCTCGTTGTTGTACTTGTGCATTTTGTAATCATTAGTATTCTTATTTGGCCCTCTTTATTTTCTACGTCAGTGCGCACAACGCGACTCATATACGCATGTCTGGGTCTAATAGTATATTACACGACACACACAAGTGAAATTTGATTTTGTAGCCGAAACAAGCAAATATATAAAATATATATGAGCCTTCCCAGACGTAGTTACAAAAGTTACAAAAGTTACAAAAGAGACCATAGGTCTTGAGTTTTAAGGAGTCAAATATTACATTCCTCCAAATAGGTGGACAATGTCCTATTTTAATTAGATTAATTATCTACGTCCTTAAACAAAAAAGATTATCCAGCACCGGCTCTTGCTTGTTTTTTCTAACCGTCCGACCTATCAGACGAAAATTTGTGTTTGAGTAAGTTAATCATACATGAGAATCAGTGTTTCCTAGATGTATTAGGTCTGTTCGTTATACCTATATCGGATAGCGGCAGGATGCCTTGTTATGCCCTAGCGTCCCGCAGCGACTGCATTGGGTGCTCCTTGTTGTCTTCCGTCCCTGCAAGACATGGTATATGTTAAACTTGCACGTCATAGACACAAATGACGCGGGATAAATACACACAACAAGAGTCTCAGTGGGTGAATACGTACCCTTACTTCACCCCTCGAAAAGTACCTTTTCTTCTTTGGTCTTCCTGGCAGTCTCCTTGTAATTGGTGGATAAACCACCATTTCAGTAAGTGGTTCTGGCATTTGATACCCGGCTTGGAAGGAAGGGACCGGGTATACAGACTCTTTGTACGATTCTGCCCAACACTCCGTGGTATACTCCCGCTCTACGAGTTCCACCATATGTGTACCTTGTACAATTGCAGCAGAAATTGCATGCGAACATGGGAGCCTAAGCAAATCAAAGGCTCGGCATGTGCAAGTTCTCATCTGAAGATTCACATGGTACCCGCCGTTTTCCCCAACCCTAACTTCGAACTCATGTTGGTTGATTGCGTAGACACAGTGGCCTCCTGAGTTTTCAAAGTTCTCAGCCAGAATCTCATTCACCTTTGGGGTCAGCGGTGACTGGTGGATTCTTGCTGCTTCCCTTCGGAGCGTGAACCAAGTCATCACCGTCCTCCGCATGTACTCGATAATCTCAATGACCGGTAATTCCCTTGCCTCCTTCAATACTGCATTAAGTGATTCAGCGACATTACTAGTCATGATGTTGTATCTTTCTCCTCCAAAGTATGACCTTGCCCAGTGGCTAAATCCAAGCTTTTGTAAGTACTCTCCACAGTTTGGGGAAATTCGACAAAGATCCCCAAAATGCTTATGGAAATCTTCTATACGGTAAGCCCTAGCAGCTCGGGATACCAGGTAAGTGAGGCTTTTCGTCTTGAAGATGGCGTTGATGTTCCTTTGTAGATGCACGATGCAAGCTGCATGCTTTGCCGCTGGATACACCTTCAAGACACGACATTAAACGACACGTTATGCACATATACAACACGTAACTTATACTAATACCGGGACACGCAGGAATAATATGACAAGGTTTTACCTTCCGCAGCCCGGCGTAGATTGATGAGTGCCTGTCAGAGATGAAAGTTATGTTTGGTGCGTTTGGGACTATTCTCTTCAGGTTGTCAAAGAACCATTCCCATGCGAGATCGTTTTCCGAGTCAACAATCCCAAACGCGATGGGGAATATTTGGAAATTCGCGTCCTGAGCGCTCGCCGTAATGATGCAACCTCCAAACCTCCCCTTCAGGTGGGCTCCATCGACAATCACCACTTTTCTCATGCTCTCAAACCCTTTAACCGAAGCTCCGAACGCGACGAACAAGTATTTAAACCTCTGGTTCCCCTTTGCATCACAGGACGTTTCAAGCTGCGTCACGCTACCTGGGTTTGTGACGTGTAACGCGCGCAGATACGCCGGCAGAAGTATGTAGTTTCCATCTGGGCTTCCTCTCGCTCCTTCTATCGCAAAGTCCCTTGCTTTCCAAGCCTTCCAGTAGGAAATGGGGACATTG
>OVAF01003314.1:0-12682 GCA_900406245.1 Odontarrhena argentea
AAAGACAAATGGAATTATAAATGCGGACCATTCCAAAATCGTATCTAAATTATTTAATGACGACACAACTGGTATTACAATCTCACTCTACTCCTAATCCTTACCAGTATAAGTAGCACCCCTCCTCTGGTCTTTGCCACACACAACCAAAAACAAAAACATTCCTCAAATAAGTTAGAAAAAGACATCAAAACAATGGCGAAAGTAAATGTCTTTATTCTCTCGATTTTTATCGTTGCTTCATCGCTCTCTTCCCTTTCTCATGGCCTAATCCTAAACGGCCTTGAAATCGGGAACCTCGAAATAAAAGGTATCTTGCGTTGTACCCTTAACGCGAACCTAAACGCTCCTCCCGTTTCTGGGCAGACTGTCTTCTTTCAATGCGCCGGCTCAAGCTCTACACTCGGCCAAGCGGTGACTGATGCTGCCGGTTTGTTCAATATCATTGTAAAAATATTGGACTCGACTGCCTTTGACCCCTCGACATGCTTTGTCAAGGTTATTCTTCCGGTGGCAACTTGCTCTTTTACACCCGACGGTATCCTCAAAGCCACCGTTAGTCTGGTCAATGTCCTCCAGACGGGTAACGGAAATACCGCCAACTATGTCACTGGCGATTTCGTCCGCTCCATTTTCTAAGTACGTGCATGGACTAGCATGCATATAATGTCCCGTACAATAAGTGATGTCGTGTAACTGTAATCCATAACACTTTTAAGCTACTGTCTCTTTGTTGTTGACGTTGTGTAATAATCCCTCTTAGTCGAACACACTATATATATGTCGACTAATGAGACGTTTCCTTTATTTTAGTAATGATATTTTGTTGTTGAACCAAAAAAGCAAGAAGTTATGATATGTTGTTAATTGCTGTGTAACCCCTTCCATACTCTATTAGTCTATCCTATTCTCTCTTTTTTTCGTGAAAAGTTAATTTAAGGGTTAATTTGCTGGACAACTGATTTTAGACAACATATTTGATAAAATTATGAAAGAAATGGAAGAAAAATAATATATTGCAAGTAGATATATTTGTAAAATTGGAACCAAAAGATTTTTTTATAAAAAATGGCTACGTTTATCATTGACTAGAAATCTATGAAGAATTCAAGCTTAGTTTCGCTTTTTGATAAATTCAATGTGTTGATTTTTTGTTATGTGTTATTGATTAGAGATACTTTGATGAGTGTGTTAACACAAGGAAATGGGCTAAAGGAAATGTGAACATTAATTTCAAAAGGCGGTTGTGGTTGTACATGGTGTTGACGAACGTAACATGGAAGCCTCTGGCGTGGAAGAGTTTAGCCACTTTCAATATCGGGTTGATATGTAAGCCGGGTGAGGCACACAAACAACGTGTGGTCTTTGTGATATTTTATTAGTTTTTATCTTCTACAAAGAATGAAAGGGAAATATATCAGAGATGAAAGAACTCGATAGTATTTTTGGTATTCATACCAATATAGTTATTCCTTTGTAGATGATGCAGTAATAATTCCTTAGATGACACAATATTGTAACTCCAAGGTGTGAAGCCTCTGTAATAAGACAAACTTTGTTGTGGTTCTTTTTATGTCAATAGCCTATAATCAACGCTTTTTGTTGTTGTTGTTGTTGTTGTTAATGTGATCAAAATTACAATTTTCACTCGGCCATGTTCTGAAAATCTTCCTCAAATTTTCTGAATTCACAAATAATATGTTTATATCTTCTATATATTAAAAGGCAATTCCACAATTCCACAATTTTTTGATATTTTTTCCTTTATTTATTTCATCTTTGCATTCTAATTTATTCTCTTCAAAAGTTTTCTTTTTCAAATTTTTTGAGAATATCTTTACAGAATATTTGAGAAAATTATAACAATTATTAGTTGATAAAATTCCTCAAATCCCAAAAATTTAAGAACATGGATTTTTAGCAATCTCAACAATTCTGTTTAAAAATTTTTTTTTATGTATTTCCAAAAAACTTAACTAAGATTTATGATTACATTTTAATTTTTCATTTTCTTTTCTAATTTTGATTAACATTACTTTTCTAAATGCACCATCAAAACCATTATTTGGGGTTTTTATGGATGCTCAAGTGGGTTCGAGAAAAATTTCAGGAGGAATCCTTGATGAAATGAGGCAATATTTGCTTACGCAAGACATGACGGAACGAAAAGCTAGAGAGTTCCGGGTTCAAAAACAAGTTTTTGAATAGCTTACTGTTCCGAATATCCAGCGTTGGGAATTAAGAATGGAAGAAAGCAATGCTAGGTCCCAGGATGTGAGGCAAACTAGGGATAACGTCCCTATTCCTGTCCTTATGCCTTCCGTAGATGCTGGGACTAACATGGTGAATGCTGGTGGAAATATACGGTTGGGACTAGAGGCTAACCTAAGTGAACTGCGAAGTGATACTCTGATACGATGTGATTTTGACCTCATTTTCACACATCGGTGGCTATGTTTTGAAGGGATTTTCCCTTGGTTTTATCATTTTAAGAGTGATTTTAAGTAAAAGTACGTGTTGGAGGTTTTTTGTGGCTTTTGGAAGCATTATGGAGTTTATTAACAAATTATGGAACAAAGACCGAAGAAATGAGGAATCCTGCCGTTAGTGACGACCGACAGCCCACTGGAGCATCGACCGACACTCGAAACGAGGATCATTGCGTATTAGAGAGTATGTTCCCCCAAGTGAACGGTCTTAGGGTCCTAGGCTCTGACAAAGCCGTGGTTATGATACACCGGGATTCCAATAATAGACTCTACTAACTTTCATGGCGGACTACGTCTAGTATTAGGAATTGATCACTTTATTTGTGAGTCTAGTCTAGATCTCTTTGCTCATTTTCTATTGGTGCCATCCTTGGATGGTATCCCGTAGGATTGGAAGAGTCTTCACCTGCGCGAAAGAAATAGTCTTGTCAAGCAACATGTGTTCTAGCTTAAGAACAAGAAAACTCAGAGCGTAGTAGCGATCGACACTCCACAAGAGTGTCGACCGACACCCATACCTCGGACCATTGTCGATCGACGTCCTACAAAGGTGTCGATCGACACTAGTCCGAGAGCCTCCTACTTGATTGAACTTTCTAAACCTGCATGCGACTTAACGTTTTCTTATATTGTTTTTACCATTTACAGCATCATCATGCAACTGTCACTTATTGTTAATCACCATCATCATCATCCCGTTTGCTTGACCTTAGTTCATTAGTTTCATATTTGTTCCTTGCCTTTCGTACTTTGTTTCGTAGTTTAGTAATTTTCTTATTTGCATTTCATTTCTAGTCTAGTTTGTTCATTGGTCCCTGTGTTCGACCCCATCTATACTACACTGATTAATTTCAGTTGTTTAGGCGGGTATTATAAATTTATTTGATTACCCGGTGCCAAAAACAACGTCATCAAATTGGCGCCGTTGCCGGGGACCAATCGCAACATAATAGACTAGATTTGACTTACGTTTCGTTTAATTCACTAATACACTCTATTTTTACATTTTATTTCAGGTACTGCAAGAACATGAAGCTTGATTTGAACGATTCTCTGTCGGAGAGGATATTTCAGCATTTCAAGAGATCAATTGACGAGCTAAAGAAGGCAATGAAAGTCTCGATCATTCCGCTTAAGGAGATGGCACTCCTTCCCGAATACAAAGGAGAGCCGGTAACAAGAAAGCACTCAAGCATATTCACGTGGGCAGACCCGGATGACCTGGAAAAGGTAGTAGAAGATCAAAAGATGCTCACCACCAACCTGAGCATCCTCCTATCTTCGATTTACAAGGAGCAGAATGGAAGGATTGATGAGCTAACTTCAAGAGTGGAAGCTCTAAAAGAAGACAAACGAAGGGAAACAAAGAGGCAGAAGAACACATCAACAATAGCTCGAGTTAGCATGTTTTCCCTAGCCAAGTTTCACAAGAGTCTCCTAGAGGAATTGGTGGGCCCCAAGAGCTGGACACAGTGTCGGTCGACACAATTGCTAATGTCGATCGACACCTATGCGAATTCTCAGACACCAACAACAATATCGAAGGATTGAATCGCTCGATGCCACCACCGAAGAACGAAGATGAAGCTGTATCAGCCTGTGAAGAGGATTCGTCTAAAGAAGATGTGGGTTTGGTCAAGATGCTTGCAAATGTTCCATTCTCCAAAAGACATGTACATGTGTTGCAAAGTGCCAGAATTGAAAACAATCCTTAGAAAAATGTTTATGTGATACCGGAGCAACAGTAACGTTATGACGTGGTCTGAGGCAAAAAGGCTAGGAATGCAATTCAGCGACCGGAAATCTTGGGGATCGAAGCCGTCGGCGGAACCATAATAAGAGCAACGGGTTACGTTCCCAAATTTAATGTTAAAAATAGGCAACGGTATGGTGCCGGTAGATTTTCACATCATGAAGGTCGCAAAGGATGATTCGGCGGATGTGATCTTAAGGACAGCCTTTCTGGAAACCGTGGGGGCCGTTATGGATTTCGCAAACCAAAGAATCTCTTTCGCTCACGTTGATTCCGATGTGTTTTACACTTGGGTTCCTTTTTGAAACTTAAAAAGGATCAACGACTCGTCAAGCTAATGACGTAAAACAAGCGCTTGATGTGTTAAAAGTCAAAACTCTTGAGATCAATATCTTTAATAAATGTTTCTGCCATACTTTTGTTTGATGTGTTAAAAGTCAAAACTCTTGAGATCAATATCTTTAATTTCTGATAAATAAAAGAGAAATTGTAGTAATTCTTATATTCATGAATTGCAACTACCTATACTAACCTGAGTTTTTTGTTTTCTTTAATACACTAATAATGATGCGTGAAAAGAAAAACAAAATTACGTAGAGCTAATTTGAGATATTAATAATAGTCGACATGGGTTTCAGGACAAATGTCATCGGATAAAAGGTCTTTACGAAAAGGCGGAGGAAGAAAGGGAGGACGAGTACACATGAGCAAAGCCCAATTTACTCCTTGGAAAAACGGGTGACGTTTCACGGCCGATGCACCCAGAGACGACCCCAAGCGCCGGGTCGGGTCCTTGGCCAATAGCTGAGAGATGAGATCCTTGGCCGCGCTTGGGATCGTTGGCTCTTTTGGGAATTCCAAGGCTCGAGCCACGATGTTGGCCAGAGTTAGCTCGTGGTCCATCCCTTTAAATGGTGTCGTTCCGTAAAACAGCTCGAACATGAATATCCCCAGTGTCCACCAGTCTACTGCACTCCCATGCCCTTCTCCTGCCATCCATATTTTATGTTTATAAAAGATGTTATGATAAGGGAAGCTTGGTATAAAAATCGTAATTGGGAAAATGCATATGGCAGATCATAATAATGAGGTAGATTTTGAGTAAACCTGAAACTATTTCTGGAGACAAATACTCATGCGTCCCAACGAAGGACATGGACCGGACGTCCACAGGCTCTGCCACAAGCTCAGGACCGTTGTTACGATGATCGAGTTTTTTCTTGCGTCTTCGGATTCTCGGGTGAAAGCAGGAGACAGCAGGGACAATACAATTGGGAATCATGCAAGAGGACGATGGGGTCTGATGGTGGTCCATAGTTTGGTTCTCGGTGTGATCAGACGAGCCCTGAGGAGGTTGGGTCCGGTTAAGCACGATCTGTGGTGTAGCGGTGGACTCGTCACATTTTAAGGAGAGGTCAAAATCAGTCAACATGATGTGACCATCTGATCGAACCAGCACGTTCTCAGGCTTCAAGTCCCGATAAACAATTCCCATCATGTGAAGATATTCAATGGCTACGATCACTTCCGATGCATAGAATCTGGAAACAGTAGAGAGATGTGATTAGTAATGTGAACGTAAAACGATATTACGGGACAAGAAGAAGAATGCAGGGTAAGTGAGGACAATACGAATAATTGAGATTTGCAATAATTAACAATAGTGTTTATTGGAATCTTTGGTTACNGATAAACAATTCCCATCATGTGAAGATATTCAATGGCTACGATCACTTCTGATGCATAAAATCTGAAAGTAGTAAAGAGATGTGATTAGTAATGTGAACGTAAAACGATATTACGGGACAAGAAGAAGAATGCAGGGTAAGTGAGGACAATACGAATAATTGAGATTTGCAATAATTAACAATAGTGTTTATTGGAATCTTTGGTTATTTTTTTTTTAGGTACCGTGACAAAACAGCATCTGTTGGATTTTGGGGACAAGAAGATGATGTTTGGTTTGATGTTACTATAGCATAAGGAACAAAAGCGNTTTTTTTTGAGGTACCGTGACAAAACAGCATCTGTTGGATTTTGGGGACAAGAAGATGATGTTTGGTTTGATGTTACTATAGCATAAGGAACAAAAGCGGACCTACAAGGATGTTGGTTTAACGGATTCTTTTGGCTAAGAGAGTTTCTGGTGCAAAGGCATTACCCAAGATTGCTCTTTACCTTCCTAACAAATCCTGTGCCCACCCTTTTTGTCTTCACGGGTCCACAATCAAGAAACAGAGTCCACAAAAAAAAAAAAAAAAAAAAAAAAAAAAAANNNNAAAAAAAAAAAAAAAAAAAAAAACCAAGACTATAAGTGTGCAAATACCTAAGAACAAGTTCACCCAAAAGATAAATCGGAAATTTGCTAGATACGTTTGAGTGGAGCCATTGTTCTCAATCTTTGTAACATAAGGAATCCCTACACTTCATGATAAAAGATAGATAAGCCAACGTTAGACAAGACTATCTATTTTGGTTCGTGGGTTTGTCAATCATTTTTACTTAAAACCATTTAAATTTCAGTATCAAAGAAACCTAGTAGACTTAAATTAAATGTTGCAAACACAGAAAAAGGTAACTAAACATACATATACTACAAGATCCTTAATGTGTAAACTTGTCATCTGAATTAACTAAAAAAAAAAAAATCAAAATCAGATCTATTATCATGTAGGAAGAACAACAAGATCCGGTTTTCTCGTGACAAGGATGGGGCTATAAGTGGGTAACTCAACCAACAATATGAGAGCTTGATCAACAACCAACCAAAACGGGTAAATAAATCTACTGAGCCAACACCAACCCGGCTATTAACTTTTTTTCTTCCAACCAAACACCCAAAAGCCTAATAATGTCTCATCCTGAATGATTTGTTTCGCATCGTGAAAGCACGAATCCATAACTACCCTTTAAATTACTAGTAAAATTCTTCCTTGCAGTAGGACCAACCCATTTAAACATTATTAACAACACCCAACTGAGATTTATAATTGTATAATAACCACCGGTTTTAAAGCCATGGCAGAATGGTAAAAATAGTAACAAGAAGCTGCTAAGCGAAAGCTGGAGATGTGCTTGTAGTGAAGTCACATGCTCAATTAGCATGCTACGTGATTTAATTCGATCCCACTACAACCTCACACGTGTCCATAAGGGATTGGTTATATTATCAAAGTCAAACCCCACTGGTTTTGACCTTCTTTTACGCGTCGCACCAGATTGCAACTACTTACGCACACACTTTGTTAATCGTGCGTACATTTGTTTATATTATTATATTGCATATAAATTAAAAATAAACACTATGGGTATATAGTATATAATATAATCCCTATTCTGTGTGGCGTAAAATCGACTTTAACCATTAATACGGAAACAAATCTGGGAAATATGTTACGTAATTAATTTAGTGTTAGTACAAAATAATAAAAATGTTAGTTATCCGAAAATCTCGGAAGAAATTATGGAAGTAAAATCTGGTATGTGATTTTTTATGCTTAATGATGTAAAATTGTAGTTGCCGTTTATGTAACTACGGCATAAATTCTGTTATGGGGTTAACTACGGGACAATGGCCAGCTGGCGGGTCCCACTAAACCGAGATTTTTTTTTAAAATTATTTTATAGAAACTGAATATTTTTAGAAAGGCGGAAAAATATTAAACGGAAAAGTGTTAACGGCGGTTACCTGACGGCGGATTCATGGAAGCGTTTACAAGGTTGTTTCTGACGGAGAACGTGAAGGTCACCGCCGGGACAAAAATCCGTCAATAAACAGAGCCATTTCGGTGAATCTATGGCGGCGTAAAGCGTTGGGAGGAAAGGATGGTCAAGCGATTCCAGAATCTCTCTCTCCGTCTTGGCTCTTCCTTCTTTGCTTCGGCTGGCGAGCTCCTTCTTATCCATAACTTTCGCGGCTAGGAGCGGTACTTTCTCTCCGGATTTGAATTCCGCTAAGAAAACGGAACCGATGTCTCCCGACCCCAGACGGAGACGGAATCTGAGATCGGAGAGGGAGAGAGATGATCGGAGTGAGGGAGGGAGTTTAGAGGAGGAGAAAGAGCCGTGAGCCGATGGCGCCGGAGTTAGAGCTGCGGCTGAGGAGGATGAACGAGAGCCTGAGCTAATGCTTCGATTCACGGTGGTTCCGGCTGATGTGAAGCTCACACTCTGTAAATCGTCTGCTAAATCGTCCGCCCATGGCTCCATCTCGGATCTGAAGAGATTTTTGCTAGTAACTCTTGAGATTTTGGCTTTTGGGCTCTCACAATCACTATCGTGACACCAATGGCATTTTTGTAATTTTTTTTGTTGGATATGCCTAGTTTCCTACTTAATTGTGTTTGCTTTTCTTTTCATGCATTTATTTATCGATACTATCTCTTTCTTGTTTATAAATATAATTTGGGTAACTACTTAATAATTACAAAATTATTTGCATCTCCATGATTACAGAGATCTTTTTCATTCATCTAATCACAAAGACACATATACTCTAGGCCCCTACGGGAAAAGATAATGACATTATATAGTATAGTATTTTATTCGAATAAAATACCAATCACTATTCGAATAAATTCGTCACAAAGTTCATGTGTTGTTTTGAATTTTGTTGCACTGTACTTATAAGTTCGTATACATTCACAAACCCATAAATTTGATGGTGAAATAGGCAGTTTTTCACATGACATCGAAATCACATGTACAATACCATGCAGATACATTTCACGGTAAAACAGACGGACGTGACCGATACGATCAATTAGACAAATATACAATTCTAACAGTGTGACGAGTGACGTTTTTGATAAGTTAGTGTAGTTTTAGCCAGCCGGAGTCAATACCAACATGCCATTACGAATAATAAGTGTGTATACATTCACATCCACGTAAACTTGGTGGCGAAATAGGTAGTTTTTCCTTAAAATAACTTTAAACAAAACTCACTAAAGAAGTCTTTGGATGCAAATGCTGCGGCCTGTGGGATATCCATTCTCTTAATAGGCCTCCTAAGTCCTAAGTTAAGAGATGATGATGTCTTCTTATCGGCCCACGTTGGTATTATTTATCCATCACAACTAACCTTGGTCAAAATTGTCTAAACCGTGGTTAGATTTTGACCACTTTCATATATATACATATACACACACGTCTAAACCCTACTTCACAGCCACCCCCATTAATTACCATCAGGAAACCAGTTCTTTCTTTAATCTATCTTCTTTGATTTTTTTTTTTTTTTTGGTCTTTCTAGATCTAATTATTTCTAATAGGCTTTTTATAATCGTCACTGGGGTCTCGTGTCAATCGATTTTTTATGTATATTTTGTTGCAAATGATGAGTAAATCGTAATTCTAAAGAAGCTCAAATTCTTGAGCAGTGTTGCGAAATCACTAACTTCCATGACTCTGATGCAATTGATTATTTAATCTCAAATTCTTGACCCATTTTTTATTTATTTCTCAGATTTTTTGTAAATAATGTATAAAACCATACAGATCAGAAAATTTGTCTTTAAATTTTTTTTTTTGGGTATACAGTTTTTTCAATTATTTTGGCCCTTCAGTTTGTGCTACTAGATGCGTTTCAGATATATCTGGTTGAGCCTAAACACTAAATGACTGGTCAAGTTTTCAAAACTTATGACATACTGTATTAATGAAACTCTTACTCTACTTCTTTTGTGTAATGTTTTGTGTATTCTAAGGACAGACACCGATAGGATACCTTTGATTTTTTTACTTGTGTAATGTTTAATACCATTATTCGATTTGTTAAAGAATGAATACCCTAAAAAAAACAAGTACCCGACGAAAAACAATATGCAATTTGTTGTTCTTGCTGAATGATTACAATATAATTTTATCAATAAAGTCATATACAAATAAATGATTACAAAGAAAGAAAACAAAATCCCTACATACAATTTAAATGTCCAAATCAAGTAAATTGTAAATTTAAAACTCCAAATTTGTACTCTATTATTTTTGAAAGCATCAACCATAATTCATAAATACATAATATTTTTTGTTCGGAGATCATTTTAATATAGGATAGCTTAATCTATCATATATATTTTACCCAAACTAGTAAAATAAAAGTGTGTGAAGCTTAAATTTTTTCTATTAAAGAACATACATGAAAGTTAATTAATAAATAAATAAATATGAAACATAATTTTTTTTTTTTTTTTTGTAACCCATTTTTCATATTTAAAGCAAGAATAGCAAATGTTACAGGTCCAGCATTAGACCAATGTGTGATTATTGAGATGATTTTCGTTTTTAGTTTTGGGATTTACGAAATTGGCAAAAAAATGATAATTTGGTCATGATCGATGTGATTTAAGGAACCCGTGAATCTTGGTTGATTAAAAAGAAATACCAGTGAGACTATATACATATTATAAGGTCTTGCAAATACCTCACATCACTTAGTACAACTTTAGTATGTGGAAGTGTGGACTGGAGAGCTTGAATTACGAGGAGATGAAATCAAACGCTAGATCTAACAATAGGATCACTATTTCCAAGGAAAAACGAGAAGAAGATGATGAGCCGTTGGGCTTAGACAGTGTAGGAGAGGATGAAAATATACCAAGTGTGGATGTGGATGAAGATAACAGCGAGACAGAAAAGAGATTACATTATCAAATGGAAAAAACTCAAACAACTAACTCAAACGACTACTGTTTCCCCCTTTGAAATTAATTGTAATATTGCATATATATAGAGCTTTTTTCTAAAAAAGATAAGAGTTGATCAGTTTATGAATTGGTAAAACATGTCTAATAGTTATTTCATTGATACGGATGTGTCAATCTGATTTTCTTTAATTTTATTTTTTTCCCTTGCCATTGACGGCTTTGTTCTCATTGATCCTGAGACTTCGTCTTTCTTTTAATCGGCTTCCGGATTCTTATTCCTCAGTTTTATCTTCTATGCTTTCATCCTCCCTTGTTTGGTATTCTTCGTTATTTTCTCCATTGTTGGCCTCGACTCCAACGGGACGGTTCGAGTACGAAAGTCTGTTCACTTGCGAGTTCGACTATGAGAGTCTCGGCCGACTACGGAAATCTCACCACACCTAGGATTAACAATGGAAGTCTCGCCACCCGCGACATCCTCTCTGTCGGAGGAGGAAGTCTCTCTCACTTAAGGTTTATTCTTTCCGACCATCAGATCACAACAACCCGAATAATTGTTTTCGAGTATCACCAGTTGTACTAAAAAATTCATTCCCCAAGCAACCGTTACAAACTTGCGATCGATTGAGTTTCCGAGAGGGCAAACACCACATATCTGAATTTAAAACAGAAAAGGAGAAAAAAAAATACAGAATAAAGGAGGAGCACAACAGTAAAATAGCAATTGATCCTAATCAGAACTGTACTATAGTGACAAACAAATGAGTAGCTGCCAAAGGAAAGACTTATCATACAAAAGACAAAAAGACGACTAAGATGGAATCACTGTTAAATTGTTGTTTTCATTACAATAGCGAATTAACCGAATTTAGACTGTTTCCTGTAATAATAATCCATGTTACAACCCATCGTTATCATTGTCCCCATCAAAATATTCATCGTCCCTCTGGATCTGCTTATCCCGCGAACGTTCTGAAATGATCACATCGTTCCCAATATAACATCAATTGCTCAGAAACTGAAAACTTTTGGAGTTCAGTGAATTTTAAATATATTGTGATACTTACGGTCCACACGTTCGTCTGGGTTTTGTTCGTCTTCATCAAAATCTGGTATGTAGAAATCAGGTGGTACCTATGACATAAGTTAAAAAAAAAAAAATTATTAGTGTTAGATAACACAAAAATATTGAATTAAACATCATTTGACTTGTTGGTGAACCATGATCAAACTTTACCTCTTGCATCTGCACGCTTGGCGCGTGTTGGATGTATCGCAAATTCTCCAGAATCTGTACTTTAATCGAACTGAGATATGATTTGGTATTTAGATTCTCCTGCCATTTCATACACAAATTATTCTCAATGTCTAATGAGGAACGAAACATATAGGTTTGTTAGTTATAAGAGAGGTCCTTACAATGTGTCCACCCGGAATCTTCAACGAAAAATCTGGCGCAAAATACTTGATGTAATCGTTTTCAGGTATCTCTGAAAAGCAATTAACCAGTGAGTAGCCGTAACATTAACCTTTCTATGACAAAAATTAAATCATACTTACCATTAGGAAGTTCTGCGTCTAAAAGAATGCCAGTCTCAACGGTCCAACACCGAGCTACATTCTCCTTTGTGTATCCTCCACCTCCTGTAACCTAATAAACAAACAGACTTTTCGTAGAGAAACTTTGGATCAAAAAAGGCATCGTAGGTAAAATTAAGGAGAGATAGATACCAGCAAGGGAATATTGAATTTCTTCACAAATTTAACACATTCTGCATGCCCTGGTAAATGCA
>OVAF01003315.1:0-12120 GCA_900406245.1 Odontarrhena argentea
TCTACTTTTTCCTCCAAATATAGAGGAAAAAATAGAGATCTCTATTTTAGAGATGAATATAGAGTAGGGTTGGAGAGTATTTTTCTCTAAAATAGAGTTTAGAGGAAGATATAGAGGAGGTTTGGAGATGCTCTAAGATATCAAATATGTTTTTTTTTTATCTTTCAATAATTAAAAAATCACCTATAACTCAACAATACATTATCACCAAATCCTTCGATATGTTGATCAAAGGCAAGATGAAGAAAATATAATCATGTCCGTTAATTTGATATATGTTCGGATGTCAAATACATTCCAATAATTAAAATTGACTTCAAACCATCAACTTTTCACGTACGTAGATAAAGACAAAAAAAGAAGTAAATGTATTAGTCAACTTGACCGTAACCGTTGAGAAATAATCACTATTAATTATCCTCGACTAAAGTACATGAAGTGGAATGAGAGCAAATCTTGAAAAAACAGGAAATATATTGAAAATAATTGAAAACGAAACCAGAGAAAATTAGTATCTTGATGCATCATATGACATATATATAGTAAAAGAAAAATTTAAATATACGAAAAAAAGAAATTTTATATGAAAAATAATTACAAATAAAAAATATTGGCAACTATTTCACATGTTCATAGTGGTGAAAAAAAGAAACCGTTAAATTAATTTCTAATAAGATCTTTACAAATAATTAATTACTTTATCCAATGCAATTGATTAAATCAAGATTATATAAATAAATATAAAAACTAAAATAAAATCTAAACAACCACGATATAAATTTAAATTTTGTGAGAACTTCTTTCTAGAAATAATTATACAAGATCAAGAGATTAGATAATAACACACAGAAAAATAATATTAACAGAACATGAAATGGACATATAATAACACACAAATAACCAAAGTTATTCATCATCTTATTCACACTATATCTCCATCACTTTGGCGTTCCAAATCCTGAAATGCACTTACTCGATCTTTATTTATTTTTAAACAAAAGAAAATACAAATTCTTATTATAGTAAAAAATACGAAGGATTAACATGGATTAAGGAAATATATTAAAAATCATAATATTAAATTGAATAATGAATCTAATTTTCAAACTAAATTTATTTCAAAAATATTTTAAATTATGCAAGGAACGTATAATAACAGACAAATAACATATATAAATTATCTTCTAATTCTTACATCCTGCGCGTAGCGCGGGTCAACCACTAGTATGACATAAATTCAGTAAAAAATATCAACGGATCTTTCTGTTTCTGTTTTCCTTTTTAGTCTTAGTACTTTTTGATCGCTTTTCTTATCTTCTCTGTTCTCTGATTTTCTTCTTAGTTTCGCCTTAAATTTCAATTTCCCGAAGAATAACATCTTTGTTGGTTTAGGGTTTTTCCAATCAAAATCTGAACCAGTAGATTTGGGTTCAGACGCCGATAGAGCCTCTTCGGATCCGTTGTTTCTGGTGATTCTCTGAAGCTGTTCTTCTCTTTACTTAGAGAACTAGAAGTTTTCAGGCGATCTTGGTCCAAATTTATCATCTGGTTCTGAAGATACCTACGTTGATTTGGAGCTTCGCTTGAGATTCTCGGTGATGTTGCTGTCGGCCGACGATATTGCTGTCGGAGATGATGAAGTCGCAAGCTTATTCCCGAAGACTTACTTTGCACACGTGTCAATTCCTATTGTGTATATGGTTTGATATTTGGGCTTTTGTATCTGTTTTTGGGCTTTAGAACCAGTTGTATTTGGGCTTTTATGAATCCAAATGATAATGGTTGACAAAAAAAAAAATTCAGTAAAAAATATGGTTAATGTTAGGGAAGATTTCACTCCCATTTTGGATTAGTTAAAGAGAATTTTGGTATTGAGTTAGGTTGGTGGTTTGATTCAGTCTAGCCGATATTAACGGATAAGAAAAGAAAACAACGGGATAACTGAGGTGAAAACGTATCATAGAAGATGCGTCGAGACATTTTTCTCGGATTTTTTATTTTTGATGGAAACAAAAGAAAAGCAAGGTTACATGTTGGATTGGAAAGCTAGTTTGGGTTACAATAATATTGTAACAGTTGAACCACTAGGTCTAAGCGATGGTTGGGTTATGTTATGGAATAGTAGTTATGTATTGGAAGTAGTATCGACAGACTAGAGAATTATCGACTTACAAGCCACAAAGGGTTTTCTAGTTTTCTTTTTTTACGTATGTTTATGGGGCTCGGTTCAGGCCAAGAAACGGGAAGTGCGGGAACGGTTATCTGCTTTGGGTCTACAACAAAACAATTCGTGGGTTTTAGTTGGTGACTTTAATGAACTGATGAACAACGCATAAAAGTTGGGAGGATGGACTCGTAATGATCCTGCCTTTTGGGACTTTCTGAACATGGTTGAGAACTGCAAGCTTAAAGAGATTTAATACTCCGAGATTTGTTACTCTTGGGCGGGGTGGAGAGATAGCATTTGAATTCAGTGTAGACTTTATCGCAATTTCGCGAATGATGAGTGTTTTCGATTGTTCCCTCATGCTCATATGGAATACCTAACACTATGGGCTTCGGATCACTGACCTATACTTGTTCGTTTCGCTTTACAGACCGAAAGTCGCAATAGAGGTTGATTTCAATTTGATACGAGATGGATGAAGAGAGAAGGCGTGGATGAGATTGTTCGTAGAGGTTGGTGTGGTGAGAGCTCAAGAAGTGATACACCACTGTCAAAATGCGTTCAATAGTGTCATGCAAAACTGGCAGCCTAGAAACGAGCTTTAAACTGTAACTCAAAGACTTTGATTGCGCATCTAAAAGAGAGTCTGGAAAAGGAGGTCTCCAAAACAGCTCATAATTTTAATTTGATGCAAAAGCTTTAAAATGATCTTCGAATAGCATACAGTAGAACCTCTTTAAATTAATACTCGATAAATTAATACCTCGGTAAATTAATAAGTTTTCTCTGTCCCAAAATTAGTTTATGAACCAAATAATACCTCTATAAATTAATATTTCGCTAAATTAATAAAATTTCGTTGTCCCAACGTTATTAATTTATAGAGGTATTACTGTACAATGAAGAAGAGGTTTTTTTTGGGAAACTACGCAGTAGAGAAGAGTGGCTAAAAGTCGGAGATAAAAATACTAAAGTATTTTCAGAACTGTGTCAAAGGGAGAAAAGAGAAAAACATAATCTAAATGCTTAAAGATGAAGATGGTCGAGAACACTTCACAGAGGGCTCAAAAGGTCACATAATTGATGAATATTTTAAAGACTTGTTCAAGAGTTCTGCCCCCAAGATCTTGACACCTTGTTTGATGATTTTCATAGCAGAGTAACTCCAGACATGAACATATTTCAAATGAAGAGATCAAATGTGTTGCTTTTACCATCAAAGGAACCAGCACTTCGGATGCGGATGGCTTTACTAGAAATTTATGTCAACGTTTCTAGGACACTATTGGACCGAGTGTGATCATGGAAACACAATATTTCTTCTGAACTGCTTCCTTTCCACCAGACTGGAACCACACAGAAATTAATTTGCCTCATTCCCAAGGTTGCTTCATCGACCAAGATGACTGATTTGCGTCCGAGCAGGCTCTGCTTGGTACAGTACAAGATTATCTCTAATATCTTATGTCAACGTTTGAAGACAATCCTCCCCTTTCTCATTTCAGATACACAGGGAGCTTTCGTCTCTGGCTGATTAATATTTGATAATATTCTCATAGTCCATGGGATGATACATACGTTGTGTACTAGTGATCTGGTATTAGAAGACTACATGCAATAAAACAATAAAACGGACATGTTTTAGGCATATGATCGTGTTGAATGGTGTTTTCTTGAACAACTTAATGACGAAGTGATGCGTCATCTTCTAGATTTGTGAAGAAGAGATACAAGCTATTTTATCTTTTACATGAGAAAATTGCACCTTTTTTTTTCTTGTCATGGGTTTTGTCCTAATAGATTTTTTCATGATAAAATTTTTAACGAGGTGGTTCGAAGATACTAAAATGACGATGAATAATTAAGGGAGAATGTTGAAAGGATAATTATCCTTGAATTAATTTGGCCCCATATTATATTGTTTTTCATGTAGCAGTGTAGCTTTGTCCTCAAATTTTATTGAACTTGGTCGCGAAGTTGTTTGTAATATGATTCATATTATATGAATATAAGAGGTTGGAAATGAGAAAAAGAATACAACACTTTCTACTATTCCTCTTTACTTATTCACTCTCGTCCATTTACCAAATAAATCTTCTCCACTATATTATATAATAGATTCTTACATATATATCTCCACATTATATATTAAGTTACGTGTATAACAGAATTAAGTTCTAAAATTCTTAAATTCAGTATCTCTCTCCAGTGCCGGTCCGGAGTATTTTGTGGCCTAAAGCATTTTAAAAATATGTGGCCTCTTAGATTTGATATTAAAATAGAATTAATTTTTATATATCACTATGAAAACAAAAAATATATTTATAAAATCACTACATAAAATTATTAATAACAAAATCATTATATATTTTAAAAACATGAAATACTCAATTATTAAGATACCGAGGTTTTTTAATTCTAATTTTGATCAAGAATTTCAATAAATTTTAATTTTAAAGAATTAAATAATTTTAGTGAAAAATTATATGATTTTAATTTTTTTATTGGATAAAAGGGAATCTTATTTCTAAAAGTAACAATTATGAAAAAGAAATCTTCAAAGAAAAAAGAAAGAAGATGATGGAAGGACAAAAGAAACTATTAAAAGAATATAAGAAAGAAACAACCTATAACAAAATAAGGACAAAAGAAACTATTAAAAGAATATAAGAAAGAAACAACCTATAACAAAATAAAAATAGGGAAGATGTAACGCAATCAGGTTCGAACATGGAGCTTGTAAGTGTTTAAATGAGTGAATAACCACCAGACCAAAGCTTTTCTAACTGTACTAAAGTCTTGAAATTTAATCTATATATTGTGGCCCAACGCAAATGCTTCATTCGCTTTAGCGTTGGGCCGGGCCTGTCTCTCTCTACATGAGAGCCAGACCACCACCTTTTTTCCTAAGGCCATCTCCAATGGGGCTCCATTACACCAAAATTTGATGTAAAACCTCTCCAATAGAACTCTATAACACCAAATATTTAGTGTTGTATGAATCATGTTACATCATATTTGGTGTCATACTATTCATTACACCAAATATTAAAATATACATATTTATGTTTTTTTTTTTTTGTATTTATTAATTGATTAAAAATTGAAAATAAAAAAATAATCATATCATAAATACTTTTAAAATTTCCAATTGCAATAATACGAAGTTTTCGGTGTAATTGGTTTTTCATATTAATTTACACCCAACATCTAACAAAAGTAATAATTTATTTAGATTTAACATACATATTAAAGTTGAATTAAGCTGAAAACATTATAAATTACCACATTGTAATTTATTTTTTTGATTCTTAATTTACCAAAACTATTTAAAAAATAAATAAAAATTACAATTTAATAATATAATAATAATAAATATTTGTTTTGATGTGATATTTGGTGTTATGGTTGGAGATGAAAAACACCATTTGGTGTTATATGGTTGGAGTTGCTCTGAGAAAATCCACCACCATCACTAAATAAATCAATAAATCTTCTTGGTCTCCTATAAGAAAATTTAAATCTGGAACATACCAACTATGTACTTTACTTCAGCTAGGTATCAACCTAACAAAGTTTCATTTTATTTCCAACTTGGAACTCTGATTGGTGGACAAATGATTTTTGTTGTAGTTTACAGAGCTCATTTGTTCAATTATGTGATTCTGCATTGCAATGGTATTCCATATAATTGGGTTTGATCAACAATACCAATTATCGATGTCTAAGTTAAGTAGTGAATGAGAAGCATGAATTGTGACCAGGCAAACATGAGAAAAGGTTCCATGCTTCGATTAGATGATCTTGGCCATCATAACTACTTCCAACATAATCATCTGTAAATATTAAATGGAAACACAAAGGACTATCATATAACCCAAAGTCATATTTTCAAGATCAGTCAGCAACGGTATAACGTTCTTCTTATCGACTGCATAATTTCTATGTGAGGATTATCTTTTAAGCTCACAACATAGGTCTCTCTTAACGAGACCAGAAAGACGTACAAATTATAAACCGTAAATTTGTAATGGTAATAAATCTGAGACCTATATAATTTGTGTTGTTTCCTATAGCCGAAGATATGTTACATCTCAATGTCTTCGAGGTCTGGTAAAGGGAACCTAAGAAGAGCTGCAATTCCAGTGAGCTGTGCCAATTCTGCAATTTCATCGCACAGTTATTAGAGTTTGGCACAAGAGAAAGAACTTCAGTCACAATTAAATTAAAGCAACACTAAAAAGAAAGAATCAACACTTACGTTCCCCTGAAACATGCATCGACGAAAAAATAAAAGCTTCTCCTCCAGAATCTTTCACCGACTCCACCAAATCCACATACTTCTTCCTTGTTTTTACATCAGAATTTCTGAACCAAATTTACATATTAATAATGTCAGTCACATTTAACTCTTAAGAAAAAAAAATACAAAACTCGCACTGAGGTTGGTTTTCCTTTCCATTACTAAACCTGAAAAGCTCATCCGTGATGAGAAGTGTTTGGATTGCCATTCGTTCATGAGCAACTTCCACATGTTTTGGTCCATAGCAGGCCCGAGCTGGATCCTGGATTAAAAGCAAAAGAATATTAAGACTCTTCAAGATTTCTCAGAAATGGATTATAATAATTCTGTTAGTTGCGAAAGAACCTGACATTTGAAAGCATGGTGAAGAAATCGTTAAGAGCTTTGACCTGCAATAGACAATTTCTCATCAAGCAGGTGGAAAATGAAGGAACATTGCATGATGAACTATAAAACAAAACTGATGAACTGTGCCTCTGAAAAGCCAAAGCAACTAGAAAATATTGAAGAAAGAAGACGATAAAACATCTTATAAGCTAACCCTGTACATGAGCAATTCAAAAATGTTGAAAAAAGATGGTACTGTATCATCAGTTAATGTGACATTTAAAATCACCTCTTTTGCCGCTTTAGTATCTTTGATCATATTCATCACGTTAGGAGCATTCAGAACCTCTCCCAGGCTATGTCTGTGCACCAAAACTATAGTGTTAGAATCAAAGAAATTTGGGTTGTGCAGAATAACAGGCTTTTCAGAAATGAACTAGCAATATAATACAAACAACTAGAGGTAAATTCTTAACACTGATAGCCACCACAAGCATGAGCTAAAACATAAATAATTAGGTAACCTAGTCAATTCGGACATAAATAGATAAGAAAAAACCAGTGCTCCAGCTAAATAAAATATTAAGTTCTATCTAGCAGATAGCAACTCAGAGCCACAGCATATATCTCAAATCAGAGTTCCACAACCTTGATAGATTATAAGCATGTATAATATCATTTGACACTGAGCTTTCACTATTTTTTAAGCATGAACCGTTTCACAGAAACACTACCTGTATCCAGAGTTAGTGTGCACCAGAATTATACGTGATTTGTTCTCAATAATAGGTCTCAACTGTCTTCTTTCTGCTTCCAATAATAAGTGGCGATGAAACTGATCCTGAATATAAGAAGCAAATAAACAGTCATGTGTGTTATATATGTATGGGAAATTTGTAACCCTTGGAAGGTTTTCATCAAGTATAAGCTTGTCCAGTAGCAAAATAAAAATTAACCATTAGAAATAGTCCTAAGACTTGAGATACAAAAAAACCTTAGTAAAGCCCGGACTTGCGATCACTGCACAGCGAACAACACTGAAGTCAACATGTTTCACAAACGCCTGTGATATTACAATAGCCTTTTCAGAATATTTGAAACTCTGGCAAGCCTTTTCTTATGGTATGTTTTACAAAACAATAAGATGAAACATCTATATTCTGAGAACTAAAAACAAACCTGCAGAACATTCTCAAAGAATTTCTTCAAGGCCTGCAGAATAAAAAAAAAAAACACAAACACAATAGTTGAAGGGACAATGTATAGATAAAAAAACTCGTTAACCAAGGTTTTGGGCATGTAAATGACAAAATCTGAAGGAACATACAGATTCGTAACCAGCAATCGCAGGTCCATGCTTCCTAGGAATCGATGTTTCTATTCGTGCACGGCTACTTGTAACACTGCCAAACAAGACAATAAAGTTAACAAGCAAGAATGGATGATTTTAATTCTTTCATACTCATTCAGCCAAAACTACCCAGGTGACAAAAGTAGTATTATATGCCGTCAGAACAAAAAGTAGAGTAATAACAAAGATCACAGACAATGGACTTTGTTAACCGCAATCAGTACCTTCTGCCGACAAGAAAGATATGTGCCAGTCCTTCTTGCATTAACACTACAGCTAAATCAGCACTGGCAGCAGGATCTGTGCAAAAGATAAGTGAAACAAATTAAGACAAAATGGGAGAACCATGAGATCAGAGCACGTAGCATACCAAACACTAGCTATTTAAAATGAAAAACCCTCTCATGGGTCAGATAAATAATTTGGATTGAAAGTGCACAAAGGCAAGTATTTATGTATGAAGGTTTAGATCCACACTTGATGATGGATACATAAAGGTCATCAAGGCTTTAACATTGTCTAAGACAGATAGATTTTTTCTTGAACTGCCAGTTATAAGTAGGTAATAAACTAAAATGACTAACAGACCTAAGAGCATACATAAACTGGAGACAGAAGCAGAATTCTGGAATATTACATGTAAAAGTTTGTATACAACCAATAACTTGGATTCGATGTCTACACTAGACCACACAGAGACAGGTCTGTAATCATGTGTCAACAAACAACATAGACACCTACACAGCTTTGCAAAAATTTGAAAAGCATCTGTTCCTAACTAGGTCAAATAAATGGAGCAGCATACCTGAGGCCTGCTTGAGGGTATCAAGAGCCATTGAGTCCCAAATTTCCTGCAGAATAGCCATGTCAGCCTATTACCGATAACAAATGAAGTTTCCGCTCAATAAAGAGACAAGTTTTCAAAAGAAAGTGCATAAGTTCAAACTAATCACCAAAAGAGAATGCAGACTGCTACATAAACAACATAAAATCCTATGTACAGCAAGATAGCTTCTACCCGGTTTCCATAACTGTGTGGATAGGATTGCGCAGCGCATAACCAGATTTAAAGGCAATAACAGATTTCTAGGCTTTCTAAACTAATTCTCCGTAGAACACAGAAAAAGAATCCAGATATGAAACACTAACATTTAGTGTCGCCACATTTTTTATATATGATCATACAAATGGTATTCATACCACACCAAACATGCACGGTGCACTACACTACTTACACTCGTAATATCGAATCTACATTGCGAGACACAGATGTCCCTCTTACGTGGTAGAGTCATAAAATAAATTCCAGAAGTTAATAAGAACAAAAGTACATGTACCTTTCGCAATACAAAAGCTCGTTTCAGGTCAAGCTCTAAAGTATGGAATGCACCAATCTGCATTACAAGTATACAACTCACGCTTCAGCACGGACAATATCTAAGGTACGAGTAAGCCTGTCTACCTTAACATGGTCATTCTCCAAGATATTCTTGCCACGTATGCGCAAAACAGAAGCGTCTTTATCAAAGTCCACCTCCTAATTGAATAAGTAAAAGAAAGTTGAAGATAATCAGAAGATAAAACAAGAAAAGATATCTTTTCCACTGTTGAGATGACCAAGTTGAAAGGGCCAAACAAAACAAAAGGGAAAATCGATTCCATAATGTAAAATGATTGTAGCAATATAGTGCAGTTATGGTCACTGTGAATTTAAGCATGACTCTTTTTAATAAAGAAAAAAATAACGTTTGTAGAATAGAAAAATAGTATCAAGTATCAAATTATTATACCTCAACTTGAACTTCCAGCTTGAGTCTAACACGTTCAGAGTCTCTTCCCCCACCTGGTATCTCTCTCTGAACTTTTCTGATAACGTGCATAGTAGATGTTTCTTATTTAAAAGACGTAGATATCACAATTACTGCTAACTCTATCAAATCACAATTACTTGCAAGAAAGCGTACCTAAAAGTGACAGCCATTACACTATCGCCCGAGGAAATCAGGTTATAAGCATACCAGAGATCATCCGAGTCTTCCGGTACCATCTTTGAGGATAAATTGAAACATGAGCACACAAAAATTAAAAGGTAAATCCCAGAGGGAATAAGGAATCGATCAGACCTTAACGCTTCCGGGACCATTACGAACGAAATCCCTGCGCACGATCTTCATCTCTAGGGCTCGAGATGAATACTAGTCTCCGAACAGAAGCACCGGAATGGGGAAATTACAAACTTTCAGAGGAGAGTAAGTTTCAGGAGCACATAAGACTGAAATTAGAAGCACAAGAGACTTAAATCAGAATCATTACTACTTAATCAAAGTGAATTTTCTTTAATGTGCTCAGCTTCCTCTTCAGAACTAGAGATGTGAATAAGTTATTGCATAGAAAACAAGCCTAAGAGTACACTATATAAAAACTGAACTCGACAAAAACAATTGGTTAAGTCACAAAACACAAGCAATTCATGTACTGAAACTAAAATTTATGAAGACATGAAGCCTGTGTCATGTGAAGCCACGCCAAACCAAAATCAGTATGACTCTGTGCCCAAAATCAAAAGTATATATCTCAAGATCATAAACACGGCAAAGCTGTTAAACCCACTATGAAGCTCAAAACAAACCCACTAAGGCAATTTCAGTAATCAGTATGAACAACCAAACAACCAAATCTAAAATTTCAATGTAAAACGGGATAGATAAACCCTCTCTAGGAAATCTACTACAGATTCGAGGAGAGGAGATCACAGAGACTAGGAGATGACTATGAGAAGAGAGAAGACTCACCTCGACGTGCAACGGATCAGGAAGATCAATGAAGATTCATTGATGATAGTTGAGAGATTATAGAGAGAAGAATGAGATGATTGTATTTTGATTGATTCCTTACGATAGGGCTAAAAGCCTTGCATATAACAACCGATAGTTAAACCAATGACCTCAATTGCAAAATACGATCAGAATCGGATAACTGAACCGACGAGATTAAACCATATGGGTTACAAAATACGATCAGCACCGGATAACTGAACCGACGAGATTAAACCATATGGGTTACAGAGTTTCCTGTAACAAAACCCTAGATTTAATACTGATTACTGTTTTGATAATTTGGGGTTTTAGTTTATAAAAACATCATGTTGTTTTCTTTTCACTATATCGCTTCTTCGTCGACTCAAAACTCAGAACACCACCGTCTCCTCGCCGTATCCTCACCTTGCCGTCCCCTCGCCGTACCCTTGGACAAGTAAGCCATAAGTCTCTTCGACTCTTCCTTCTCCTCCGGCGACTGAGTGAAGGCAAGGTAAGTAGTATCCATTGTTTCCGATTTATGCTTTTGGGGGGTTTTCGTGGATTGATTTGGTTTAGTTATCTGTTTAGAGATTTGGATTTTCTTCGAACTTGCAAAAGGCAATACCTTTGATCATGATGTTTCCAGTTTGGTTCTGAACATGAGGCTAAGTCACTAAGTTCTGGGTTTTCAGGCCGCTTAGATTCTGAAATTGGGGAGTTTAAGAGCTTAGTGACTCTGTATTTGAATAGTAACCGTGTTGTAATGAGCTGTTGTAATGTCTGCTTGCTTTTGGTTTTGCATCTTTGATATTGGATAAGAGTCTGAGAAAGTTTAAAGCTGTGTCCAGTACGAGTCTTTGATATTGGATAAGAGTCTTTGATATTGTATTATGTATTTTGCCTATTTGGTGTAGACACTGTCTGATTTCCATAGTGTAAATGTGTAAGCTAAGGATTTAGTTGTCAGTTGTCATGCACTCTTTTTCTTTCTTTTTCTTTTGGTTTGTCTCTGAACTCTGATGTTGAGCGATTAAGGCTCATAAGCTATTGTTCATTGTGAATTGCAGCTGAAAGTGAAACTTCTCTTACTCCTTGACAAAGCAGCATTTCTCTCCTCCACAAGGCAGCCTTTCTTTAAGGTATGAATCTATCAAAAGCTTAAGTCTTTATATAT
>OVAF01003316.1:0-12676 GCA_900406245.1 Odontarrhena argentea
TCCAGAACAACCATGTCTGAGTCATACACAGCGTGATTTCAGGACAACATTCCTTCAGGAGACACGGTCAAGTCACCCTCCCCAAGCATGAACACATCCATCTAAGATATCTCCTCCTCCAACTTCGCCTTTTTCGCGACCAAACCACGAATCCTGTTGTCCGGAAGTGACACGCCATCCTTCGCCTGCACGACGTCAAGCACCTCAAGCGCCCCCTTTACCTGACCAAACATGATCACGGCCTTATCTGCGACTTCTTTCTCGGACAAATGATGCTTCACCCTGCCAAAACGCTCGACGTATTTCTCAGCATACGCCTCTCCAATACGCCTGCGCTCACGACGACCGTATTCGGGACAAGCTTTGTCTATCCCCTTATGCATCACGCGTAATTCCTTCAACGCCTTCCCCTCAGATCTTTTCACCACCTCCAACTCTGCCTCCAACTCCCTGACGCGAGCACTCTTCTCAGCTAGAGCCAACTTCGACCACTCCGCGTCGTCACGACGGCTATCGGCGAAAGCTTTCTGCCTTTCCAGCGCAGCTACTGAACCTGACAAGTCGCTCTGCAATCTCTCGACCTCCGCCCAAGCCCCTTTCAGGCGCTCATCATAAAACTTTGTCAAGGAATTCACCCCTGCAGCCGCCTTTTTTTCAAACAAAACAATTATCAACGAAACGATCAACCACAAAAATAAAACAAGGCAGGTCACGCAACGGACACGTACCTGAGCCATATAATGCGTGGTATTCACATAAAGATCCGCGGCGGCCAGGTTATCAAAGGGCGGCAGCATGAGCCCTGACCCTTGAATCCGAGAAAAGAGGTCGGCACACGCAAAGGCATCTTCAACGAACGGGCCGGCTCAGTGTACTTGAAGAAAAAAGCGTGGGGATTCCCGATTGGCCAACCCCAACCGTCAGACCTTTGGCCCCGGTGCCGAACATCTCACTCGCCGCAAAGCTAACCTTTGACGCCCCCGCCGCCAAAGCCTCGCCGTCATCATCATCATCATCTCCAACCGTGGTATCAAAGGAACGAAGGCTCGCCTCTTCAGCGCTCCACTGATATCCGGCCAGAGACGCGGCAAGAAAGCCGACCCCTGCGAAACGGTTGCATGATGCCGCCCAACGGCCGAGCCGTCCGCCAGAGACTCTATCGCGGCAAGACTCTTACCGCCAACCACGGGACGATTGCGCGCCGCGCCCGAGGATGAACCGCATTCACCCTTCGATCGAACCGAAGTAAAAACCTCGTCCTCGTCCAATAAAGAATCGGCGAAACTCGGAATCTTTGATGTATCGATCTTGCCCATCTTCGACCGCGGCACCCCTTTTTTCTTTAATGGAGCTGAGCGAACGGCCAACGTGCTTCTCTTATTNTCCACAGGACCACCCCGAACTCTCACAAACTCCTCTCCTGCTTTCCCTGATAAGGGATACCCACCACAAACANCCACAGGACCACTCCGAACTCTCACAAACTCCTCTCCTGCTTTCCCTGATAAGGGATACCCACCACAAACAAATCAGCTTAAAAGAACAGACTCCACAACCTTTCTTATAAAAACAACAAACTCACCTGAGCGGCCGGCATGCCTCTTCCGTTTCTTTTCCACAGCCTCCGGATAGAGCTTGATACTAAGATCCCGAAACCGAGCAATATTGGCACCAAAATGGTTAGGAGCCACGCCAGAATGACCGCGGTAAGGAACTGCAAAGGGGACAAATGGTTAAAATCCGCACCCCCATAAAACGACACACTAAGAGCAAATGATAGCAAACGAGCACGAATTTAAGAGAGCAAAAGAACAAAAGCAGGGCTACCGAAGCCGCGCCCCCAATCAGCATATACGTGAGCATTCGGGTCGGACATCGACTCGTGATTCGCCTCGACGTAGAAGTAGTACCGCTCCCATTTCCGAAGTTTACTCTTCTTCGGTAGGACAACCCCGTGCACCCCTTTCAAGCTAATGTAAAACGTCTCAGGCTTATTCTTTTCATTACTACTCATCTGCGTCGCCGCTTCCAAGAAATCCATACCAACATCGACGCCGAGTGGTACCCCCAAATCAAGCAAGCCAGTGATAACGAGAACTGAATTACCCGTCAGTTGTGTGAAGGCAATCTGACGCGCTGCGCAAAAATCGATATACTACTTCGGCAGGGGGAAAGTAAGCCCACACGATAGGAACGCCGCCTCGTGCAAACATATGAAACCCCCAGGCGGCGTCCAGGGACGCTCATCAGGGTCCGGCACCATAAACTTGAAACCTCAGGGCCTCCCTAGAAACTGATACAATTTCCTCAAAGACTTGGCTGACGATAGGGTCGGCTCCCCCCCTCGCATGGGAAGACCCTCAATATCCGCCGAACCCTCCAAATAGGGGGATTCGTCCGACCGACTGCCAGAAGCTGCCCGATCCCCTAAATTCTCTTTCGATCCCATCCTATCCTCATCCCCACTACCCGTATAAGAAGGGTCAGGCCGCGCACCAACCATAGACGACACACCCTCCTCCTCTCGGCTCGGCGAACGCTCAGCATCCGTTTTCTGAGCAGAGACTCCTGAAGATGACGAAGACGAAGACAAAGACGAAGACGAAGGAGTCACCTTCGGTGGCATCCCCGACCCGATCTGAAAGCCGCGCAACGCCAAAAACCCAGACCCCGAATCGCGCGCGGCAGGCGGAGAAGAACAGTCCAGCGCGGCACGAGATCTCGGACTAGGTGCGATAAGCGAGAGAGAGAGCGAATCGTGCGCGTCGGATCTGAAAAACGGTTCGGCGTGAGGCACGGGATCTCGGATTCGGAACGGCAAGCGAGAGAGAGCATAACGGCACGGCACAGAGATCTCGAACTAGGGGTGGCAAGCGAGAGAGAGCGAATCGCGTGCAGCGGATCTGAAAACGGTTCGGCGTGAGGCGCGGGATCTCGGATTCAGAACGGCAAGCGAGAGAGAGCCGAGCGGTGCGGCACAGAGATTTCAAATCGGGCACGGCTAAGAGAGAGAGCAAAGCGGCGCGGCGAAGAGAGAGGGAGCAAAGCGGCGCGGCTCAAAAATCTCGAATCGGGCACGGCGAAGAGAGGGAGCAAAGCGGCGCGACGAAGAGAGAGAGAGCAAAGCGGCGTGACGAAGAGAGAGAGAGCAAATCGGCGCGGCACAGAATCCCGATTTGAGCGCAGCCGGTGAAGAAGAGCCAAGCGGCGCGGCGCGCGTCCCGAACCAGGTGCGGCATGAAGGAAAGAACCGGAGGCGCGGAACCAAGCCCTAAAACCGGTGTGGAAGGAAGATGAAAACAAAGAGAAGACAAACGAGGACCTGAGGATTATTTTACCTGAAGCGGCTGAAGCAAAAAATAGCAAATGAAGGGTTTTGAGGATTTATATATAAGATGGCAAATCAGTCTCACACTTCTTCGTGATCCCCGCTCAACGAGTGACACGTGGCAGCCCATGTGTGTGATCTCCCGCGCTGAGCACGCGAATCCCATACTGGGGGGGGGGGGGCGGNACAATTAGACCCATTCCGTCAAGTCCATATATTAAACCCAAGTTAGGCCCATCAGCTATTGTCTTGAAGATTTATCAGTTGATGAGTCATTCTCCAAAGCCCACAGCTGATCTACATGAACCCTAGAAAGTTCCCCTATAAACAGTAGGAGAAGCTAGAATGTCAAATCAAACAACAGGAGCCTGAGACCCTAGCTACACAACACACCCCAAAAACATTAATAGCTTAAGTCTTTATTTCGTGCAACACCTCTGTAATTGCCTTCACCCAAACGTACTTATTAAACGAGACTTCAACCCCTTCTATTCTATAAACCGCACTAAATACTCTGACCTAATCATACAACATCATTATGCATTTACTCTCTCATTTATGCTTAAATTCTATTTTAGTGTATAATGTTAGATCTCTTTTGCATGCGTTCTTGCAATATTTTAAGTACAAGTTGGAGCTTGTATTCATTGATCTTAAAATGGAGTTGTAGAATTGAATGAAAATCCTTTTTAGACTCGGATAAGTGATAGAACAAACTATAAAAGATGCTAAAAAATAAGAAGCATGGAAATGGTTTCGGTTGAATGGGAAAACTTAAGGTTTATAAGCGAAAAACTTAAGATTGAATGACATGGTTTTAGCTGAATGATCTGGAAAACGTAGGGAAATTACCGACTAGGGACTATCGGTCAATCGCATCAGTGGTGCAATAGGACGGTAGAAGGGAGATTACTGACCAAGATTACCGGGAATTCGGTCGGTATTCAAGACAAATACTACACAGTTATTCGGCATCTACCGAGCACACTACAATGCAAAAAGACTTCTGCTCTGTAATGCAAAGTTTTCACATGGTAAATTGGTCATGACCAACCACATTCTTGTTCGGTAATGACTCCCTTAAATAAGGGAAATTGCCCTTTGACAAGCTTTTACTATTAAGCTTAAGAACATCTGTGTATTAGAGAAAGTTTTTAATTATCTAAGAACCTTAAAACCATTCTGTAAGCCCTTTCTGGATTTAGTATAATAAGATGTAAGTTTATGATCTTTGCTTAATCATCTATCAAATCTCTCTTTAATTCTGTTTAGCTTTTGTTCTTTTTAAAATGAACGAGTTCCAAACAAAGAGTTTTCCCACAATAGAAAAAACAAAAAACCTACCATACCTTCGTTTGAATCTTGCCCTTAACTCTTGAAGGTCGCACTTCGGTTTCCAGATGCCGGAAAGGCTTGACGGCGTTTGCCTTGCCCAAACTCTGACTGCCCCGGACCAGACTCCTTCTTCTGACCTACTGCTGTTGACCCAACTTTCTTTCCTCCTTGTCTTCTTCCCTGGTGTCCTTGCCCAAAATTCACCTCTTTCCTTGCAGCTTCGTAATCAAACGGCTCTATCTCAACACTCTCGGGCATTTGGGCCTCATTGCTCTTGCTCATGGAGTTGAAGCAGTTCTGGAAGTTTGTAGACAACTCCAAGAGAGACATGGGTTCAGCTTCCTTTCCACTATCATTTTCTAGCACTATAACATCTTCTGCCTCTGAATGGTTAATTCCTGGGGATGTTTTGGGATCATCTTTCAACTCTGCCACACCATCTTGCTTGGAAACAACGGATGGCATAGCTGTAGACACCTCTTCAGGCTTTCCATGAGATGTTTCAGTAGCTGACTTGGAACCTCCATCGGTAAAAGAACGGAACGGCAAGTTTACAGATGATCTAATTTGTTCCAGCTTAACCACTTCATTCCCCTGCAAACTTTTTTATTAATCATTCTGATTTCTACAACAAAACAAACTCTTGAGTTCTCAACTCACCATCTTATCAGTTCGGAGTTTCTTCTTCGAGGCTGCATTCCCCAGTAATGCTCCTAAACCACTGCTTGGTTTCTTAGAGATCAGAACGGCCACAGATTCCTAAAAAGTTACAGTCAAGTCTTTGTGAGCCTGAGGCGAATAATAAAGAGCAACACCCAAAAATATAAATAACTAGGTGTCACCTGAGCTGAGCCAAACAAGCCTGAGTCTAAACCTCCCCCATCATTTGTATTTGCTGCCACTGAGATGGGACCCCCAGGGTTCCTCTCAACTTGCAAAGAATTTTCTTTCAAACTTGGAGAAGCTAGGTCTTCTGTGTGAGGATATATTTCTTTCTTTTCAAGTATAGGTTCAATATTCTTATCAATTACCTACAATAAGTCCATATATATAAGAGACAAAGGAATAGATATTAAAACAGAAATATTTACTAGAGATGGGAAGATTGAGATCTGAGTTCGAGCTATCATCTAAGCACTATTAATTCAGATTAACAATTGGCCCTTGACATTGAATTTTTTCAACTTAAGGCTCAGGCTTTCTTTTCAGATAGAGTAGCAGAGGATTTTATTACCCTAGTCAGTTTTCAGTTGGCATAAACTTCCCACATAAAGTTAACAGTTTATAATGATATAAGCAGAAAATTGACATCTTACCCCTCCGGAAGACCAATCTTTGAATGATTGAGCAGCAGACTCAAATGCTGCATAGTTTTGCATCGACTGCCTGATAACACTGACCACCGAATCAACATTACGCTCAATGTAAGGATGCTTTGACTTTAACATCCGTCGCAATTTGCCCACACTAACAGGCATCTCTTTAGCTATTATGATAGCAACATTAAACCAAATTAGAAATGCCAAAAAAGTCCATTCACTTGCAAATGGCAAAATTGAACTCTCATCTATATACCTATTTCAAGAAGAACTTTGTTTGGCAATACATAACCAGTACTCTCGTCCTCTGCACGTGCAATGAAATCTCTCCATTCACAAAGCCCCTAAAAGACAGCAAAATAAAGTATCCATAAAGTATGAGAAATAGCAGGGTAATAATGCTTTTTTACTACATCAGATGAGAACATTTTACCGCAACAATGGCAAGTTGAGCTGCACTGAAGCCTGCTGCCTGAAGCCTAATAAAAAGCAAGGATGATAAACAAAAAATAAGACCGATATGCTTATGTAACTCTATTGCTTAAAGGAGTCTAATAATGAACTAATCTTAACCAATGAAACCAAAAATTATGAACAATTTCTACCAACAAACGTCTGCTGGAAAAAAAATTATGCATATAGATTTTTCATAAATTGAAACGAACCCATATATGTGTCGGTATGAATTCTCGTTCAAAAGCTCTTTCTCATATAGATGTGTGCACACGTCGTAACTGCGCTTGTAGGCCTGTAAACAACAATAAGTCAAAATTGTAAAGAAGAAAGAGAATATTCTCCGAGCTATAGATCCACTATATGAAATGAAATTCAGACAATGAAACATGTTAATGAGTCAAACGAGATAAATAGCCAATTCCCGACTAATGCGAATGCCAGAAACTACATCAGGCACCCAAAACATGTCGTAGTAGATTTTCTTTTTTTCTGCATTTGTTTTTTGGCCTGTAGTTAAGAAAATGCCAGTTAAGCAGAAAACAATATGATGCATAGCAAATTGCCTTTCCATGTTACTTCAGAAAGGCATCGGAGTGTTGCAAACCTTGAATTTCGCATAGGTGAGCCAACTAATATATAGTAAGAACACAGAAACTACAATTATCATACAGTATAATATAAGCCACCAAATATGCTTTACAGACAAATGCCTCCTAAAGTTACTTACAGAGGTGTGAGAGTGTTACAAAACTAGAGAATCACCTAGGTAGAGAGCTACTATACAATGACTAACAATACTGAGAATCAAACTAGCGTAAAAGACAACATTACCAACACATATAAACCCAACACACTAGGCCAAAAAACACTGTCCACAAACAATACTATGCCATTAACTTTTTAAAGCCACACAATTGTTAATTCGCCAGTGTAAGAATCTACCAGAGAGAAGATAGTAAGAAAAAAAAGCACCATCCGAGACAGTTACAAATAAAGATACCAACACAGAGAGGAATCTAAGACATGAAAACAAGGAGCTTGTCGCATATTTCAATGACTACCTCAAGCAGAGGAGACACACCATCCTCGTCATCTTTTGCCATTTTTTGCAATTCGAGTCTGATTACATCATATATATACAAAAGATAGTGGGTATCCTCTCTTGCATATCTGCAAGAAAATCCAAGAATGTCAGCTCAAGAAAATGGATGCAAGAACAGTAATGACAAGACAGGACAGCGAAGAATTGACCTTGTCATTTCCTCTGGAAGGGGTCGTATTCTCCAGTCGGCATTTTGGTACCTGCAGCAATACGAAAAAAGGAATTAAAGACATCTCGAAGACTAGAGTGAGAAAAAGAAATAACAAACAGCTTGGACTAATACGCACTCTTTATTTGCAGTGACTCCACAAAAATGTTGCAAAAGAAACTCTAGGCTATTTCTCTCCAGATTCAGCACCCTTGATGCCTGAAGGAATCAAAATATGAACTCCTATGAAGGGAAGGAAGTAAATTCACGAATTTGCTTCCTAATAGCTGCAGTATGAGATCCAAAGCTTTCTCACGTGTCTATGGACTTGTGTTTCAACTACAAACTACAGGTTACTTACAGTAGGGTAAGAGTTAAAAGAATCGGCTAAAAGGACAAATTAAATAAAACAAATTCTCAAAATAACTTCACTTCAGTGTACTTTGTAAGGGAGAAAAGTTGTGGTTTCCATTTCCAAGCATAACGGAATAGAAATAAAGAAAGCAGGATACTCATTTAGTAAAAAATAGGTTGCCATCATTCTTCTTCCATACACGAACAGGTTTATGCTAGGGAAAATGGATCTCCTATGCTTACGTGTGATAGGCAATATCACAGAAAAAGAAAAGAAAACACTCCGCTGAAACAAAAACTGCACCTGTCCTGTATCAAACAGATTGCAAACATAGATGCCAAAGTCCCGTTGAAGCCAAACAATATCCCGATCTGCTCCATGCATCACCTAATTAAACTAACAGTTTCAGAGTGTAGAACAAATATTTTAAAAACTTTTAGAGAGGAGATCAATGAATCTCAGGCGAAACCTTTTTCTTCTTAGGGTCTTTGAAAATCTCCCTTAGGTAAGGACCGATGTGAATCCGAAGCTTTAGTGTATCAATTATATAATCCTCTGTTCTGGTAGAAATTTGCATCAAGCATGTCAATCCTTGAAAGGAACGATACTGATTATGCTCCAGATCAACCTACCAGAATAAATAATAAAACAACGTTAAGAAAATGGTAGAGAAGTAAGCCTAGGCAACTCAAGATTCAAGTTTTTAAAGGCCTAAGAAACCCAAAAACAGAGACTTTATATTACAAAATAAACGATTACCACTTGAAACAAAAGACATTAAGATCAAACAATACAATACAATACAAACTGGACTAATAAAGAAAATCACAAAAGAAATTTACCGCAAACTCATCAACACAGCGCAATTGAGCAACTAAGTCTTTCAAATCTTTCACTTCTTGAACAAACTTGAATGGAGTCTCTTCCAATGGGAGGGGTTTAGCAGGTTCTATTTCGCTTATATTCTCGGAAAGAAAGTCCATGGCTGAATGTTTCTCCTGCGTAGTAAAGATGCCAAGAAAAGGCTAAATGCAGGCAGCAAAACATGAAAACCATATTTCCAAGACGAAAAACACTCACCAGTGGATGCATAAACCGCAAACCGTCGTCGCTCCTCTCCAACCAAACATGCTCAAAAGGTTGATTAGCATTGTTCACCAATATGTTGTACTCCTCCTGAGGCTTCTTTATGGTCGGTACATGGAAAGGAACTTTGACCTTGGCGGCGACCTTAACATCAATTCCATTATGCACCGGTTTCTTCTTCTTCCCATACACCATTTGAAACCCATCGTCTTCCTCCTCTTTCATCTTCCGAACCTTCTGGAATTCATCAACGGAAACATCGAATCTCTCTAGAAACTCATCGTTGGCGTTGCAAAGCCAATCATCGGCATCATCTTCATCTATATCAGGGAACCTCGTCGATTTCCCCAAAGCCTGTGTGGAGCTACCGATTGTCTCAAGAATTGACTGCGAGCTTCCAGCAATCTCATCGATGGGGCGCTTGAACTCGTCGAAGTTGTTGTAAAAATGGAAATCTCTACCCACCGGAATCACACGAGAAGACGATACGAGTTGCGATAGTGCTGAACCATCGATCAATGCCTTGAGAGACTTCACCGCTGATTCGTCGCTCATCTCTGGATTCGCTAGGGTTTTAGAATGATGAATATCACACTACTGATAGATTTTTTTCTGGGGCAATAACGTAACTTGCTCGCCATTATATATCAAATTATATATCAAATAAAATCTGGATTCTAAGGTTTGGTTCATAAAAGAAAATACACTAAAACCTCTATAAATTAATACTCGATAAATTAATAATCTCTCTAAAATAATAAAAATATCCGATCCCGAGTCGGGTCAATGTAAAATTTGGCTAAATTTGATAAGATAATAAGATAATAATTTTTTAGAAAGTCCAATGTAAATATATAGTCTCAATTATATCATAACTTAATAATCATTTATATTATGCTTATAAAACTAAGATCATGTACTAAAATATAATCATATTGTTCGTTTTTTTTTAACTTAAAGTTGATATCTCCTTAAACTGTCTTTAATTTTATTTATTATATAAAAAGGAGAATTTTGTTATATTTTGATATGTATTCAAGACTCTTACATAGTTGTGGATAAGACAAATAATTATTTATGCATAATATTGTTTTAATTTCAACATCAACATTAATGATATTTTTCATATTTTGTTGTAAACTTTGAACTTACAATATATTTATCATTTTCATTTAGATAATCGAATATGTTATTAAAACATATATATTGCGGATTTTAAGCTTAATAATCGTAACTTTGTATATATGCATTTAGTTTTATAAATTTCTTAATATAAAGTCATTTAATCTTTTTTTGGGAAATTTTTTGATTGAAACTAATTTTCTCTATAAATTAATAAATATTAATTTATCGATAAATTAATATCTCTCAAAATTAATAAATTTTCAAAGTCCCAACATTATTAATTTATACAGGTTTTACTGAATCTTTATATTTTTTGATAAAAAAAATTAAGGCTCCGATTGATTTATAACAGAGGGAGAGAGAGGGAAGAAAAAGAATGGAAGAGAGAGGGACATAGATTAATGAGAGAGGAAGGATGTTATTCTTCTTTAGTTTTGTAGTGAGAAAAATTACTCTATAATGTACTGTTTTCAACTAAATCATTTTTTCCTTCCCTCTTATAAGATTAGTAAACTTTTGGTTGGATTCAGCAGAATTTATATTCTTCTCTCTCCCATCCCATTACCATAGTCAAACAATCACACCCTAAAAGATCTTTACAGTAAAACCTCTATAAATTAATACTCGATAAATTAATAATCTCTCTAAAATAATAAAAATCTCCAGTCCCGAGTTGGGCCAATGTAAAATTTGGCTAAATTCGATAAGATAATAAGATAATAATTTTTTAGAAAGTTCAATGTAAATATATGGTCCCAATTATATCATAAATTAATAATAATTTATATTATACTTATATAACTAAGATCATGTACTAAAATATAATCATATTGTTGCTTCTTCTTTTTTTTTAACTTAAAGCTGATATCTCCTTAAACTTTGTCTTTAATTTTATTTATTATATAAAAAGGAGAATTATGTTTTCTTTTTTTATACGTATTCAAGACTCTTAAAAAGTTGTAGATATGACAATTGATTATTTATGCATAATATTGTGTTAATTTCAACATCAACATTAATGATATTCTTCATATTTTCTTGTAAACTTTGAACTTACAATGTATTTATCATTTTCATTTAGATAATCCAAAATGTTATTAAATTATATATATTGAGGATTTTAAGCTTAATAATCGTAACATTGTATACATGCATTTATTTTTATAATTTTTTTAATCTATCATCATTTAATCTTTTTTTTGGGGGGGGGGGAATTTATGGATTAAAACTAATTTTTCTCTATAAATTAATAAATATTAATTTATCGATAAATTAATATCTCTCTAAATTTATAAATTTTCAAAGTCCCAACTTTATTAATTTATAGAGGTTTTACTGTATATTATTTTACAGGTGATTTTCAATATAGTATGTGTAAAGATAAAAAAAAAACTATGATATACAATGATATGATCATACCAAGATATGGCTATTTATAAGAAGTTAAGAACTCTATTGGATTTAGTGAGTTTAGTTTAGACATACAAACCGGACCAAATACTTTTGTTTTTCTGGTCAACATATATTCCATTCAAAATCCAATTACATAGATAGAAGCAAATTAGTACAGGACACGATTTGCATTGGCTAAAAAAAGAAAAAGCAACAATAGCAATAGAAAGATTGATCATCAAACTCACAAGAGTTTGGAAAAGTGATGAAAGAATTCTTGAAGATGCCACATACGACCAAAATCACCGAGGAGTCGCATTATACTCCAGAAATTTCACACTTGATTATCATCACCATGAATTGTGACTTTGACGAAAAACAATCCAAAACCTTAGAATCATCAACGTGAGTTCCATTGCATCTTCCGCGTCTATGGAGACCCTTACACAAGATAGCAGGACAGTTAGGAAAGTGATACTACCTCTCAAAAGGAGGAGATTTGAAGGAATTCTTCTCTCTTCTACGTAAGATGATGGTTGAAACGATCTCTCCTGGCCCCGGTGAGAGGAGGTTTGAAAAGACAGTACCACTATGGGCAAGTTTAAGGGACCATTGATGGCATCTCTCTAATAGAGGGGGTATATAGTGAAATTGAAGAACCAAGTATCGTAGAAGAGTGACTTTTCATGAATTTTTTCGGGCATGAGAACCCACTGATACTGGCGATTTAAGAAACAGCGAGAAGCGAACAGTGATATTGCAGCGAGGAGGAGGAGATGGTCGATGCAAGGATCTGGGGGTTTTGGTAAAATCGACGAGGCTAACGGTGGTGACTGATAAATCCTTTGGACCGTGAGGAGGAGATCTGAGAGACTGAGATCTGAGGGCAAGAGGTGTAGCCACACCATCGAGACAGTTCACCGCAGAGAAGCAAAACCATTCTGCGGCATAGGAGAAACGAAGCTTGCGACGAAAGTGTTCAAAAAGGTTCTTCGGGTCCGAGGGAACAACCGAGAAGGTTTAAACAAGG
>OVAF01003317.1:0-12673 GCA_900406245.1 Odontarrhena argentea
CCTATCTTGCGCAACGCCTAAATGATGAATCCTGATATCATCATGGTTGATTATCTGCGACAAGAAATCTTTTTGTAGTTGCAGTTTTACGCTGTACTCATCGTAGTAAGGTCTTGGATAGCGTCGTTTGATATTCTCCATGAAGACACTAAGTTGAAACTCATGAGAGTATTCTCCAAAGAGAACCCTGGCGATGGTNTCTTACTTCATTGGACTTTAGACGTAAAATCTGTTTCATCTTGTACATATGCGCCCTCATCCCAGCTAAACCGTCGAAATCACATTGTGGCGCACAATTAATCAACTTGTTTGTAATATCAGTGGCAATATTTTCAATCATGGCTGCTTCATTATCCCTGACAAGAGAAAAGATGAAACATTCACATTCATATTCCAACTATACGAACTGTTTTGCTTGATATAGTATAAACCAACAATATCTATAAATATTTAGGTATCATATTGGGAAAAAAACAATGAATAGACGAACCAGTTGCTCGAATCGTATCCAGCAATTGTAGCTACTTTCTCTAGAGCCTTTCTCCATCTTGTAATATCCTCCTTAGTTTTACCCTTACAAGTATTTCTGAAAACCTTGCCAAAATCACCCTTTAGTTTCTTTACATGAGATGGATCTACTTTATAGAAAATGGCCATCACAGTTTGACCCAACTCTTCTCTACACTTCATAATCTCCACCAGCTCGTCAAGACACCACTTTGAAGAAGCGTAATTCTTCGAAATCAGGATGATTGCGATCTTGGATCCTCTAATCGCCCGGATGAGTTCAGGGCCAATAGATTCTCCTCTCTCGATTTTATTATCGTGGAACGGTGTGATTCCTTTTCTTAGAAACTCCTTTTGAATGTGACTGAGAAAGTCTCTGCGGACATCTTCCCCACGAAAGCTCGGAAAGACATCGTGTATCCAGTTGTGAGACGAAGAAGATCGAGAAGTTGAAGGAACTGATAAAGACATCGCTCGCATCTTCTTTCTCTTTTCTTCCATCCCTCTCTGTTTTGCAATTTCTCACTAGCAAATCTGGTATGTATACAAAATTTCGTAGATCAAAAAAATAGAAATCTTAGTTTTCTTGATGGGGTATAACTTGTCTAAAAGAAAAAATCCATTACGGATAAGCTGAGAAAGAATGTTTTTTTTATATAATTGAATTGAATATAAGACGTTGACTTAGCACGTTGATCCATTCTTGGAAAGGAAGCTTCGTGGAAATTTTGGCACTAAACAATGGATTGGTTCGTTGTACTTGTACCTAGTCCATTCTCAAAAGCAATTACAAGGAAGCCCTGATCTAAATTTAATGTCTTCTTAAGAAGCTTCATCTCCTTTGCCCAGCACTGAATTTATTATTTGATGTAGATGACTACCTGAGTTTATATCAGTAATGATGAATTTTTTGAAATAGATCACAACGTGTATTTTCTTTAAGGTGGATCAAATCAAATATAGATCAATACTGTTCTAGAGACTAATATAGATGTAGCTAACATTTTTTAATCCCAATTAATGACTTCGAGTCAGCCATGAAACGCATAAGGAATTCGTTAAATAATACAATCAGACATAAACCCAAAGTCACGCAATGATAATTTACACAAACACTACATAGAAAAGCACATTAACCAATAAACTTGAAACTGTAGTGTTTTTTCTAGATTTCATCAACACCAGACCCATAGAGTTGGAACAATCCGCATTGTCTATTCTCCAATTCTCCAGTCGTATAAACTTCAAATTCAAAGACTAATTCGCTGCAGCTCACCTCTTCTTTAATATCAAAGGTGTACATATACTCCTTTGAAAGTGGTGATCGGTGGTGGTAACTACTTGATCTATGCGTAACGCTCATAGCATTCTGTTTGTCCATGATACTATAAGATACATCCATAAATTTCCAAACACCAATTTCAACGTCGTCCTTATTAACCAGCAAGACACAAGCCTTAAATCTCAATGATCTACGTACAAAGCTGCGTATCAAATACCATTCCATTTCATTGGGAGTGAACTCCCACAGGCTCGGTAAGTGAAGTATGTAGGCACTATGGTGCTGTTCGTTTCTGCGTTTAGACGCTACATCTGGATGCAATATCCAGATGTTTTTCGTTTGTGATCAATTATGAACTGCATCTGGATGCAAAAACTAGATGCAGAATCAATTGCATCCAAAATTTCTGGATGCAACTCAAACTTGAGTTTGGATGCAGCTACTACATCAAAACTGTCAAAAGACCAATATGCCCTTATTAAAAATATAATTAATCTCTTACATAAATAATTTTGTATCAAAATAAATAAGTCAAAATTTCAAATAAAAAAATAACAAATTTACGTTTAAATTACGAAACGAACAGCACCTATTTCTCCAGGGAAAAGCGCAAATCAACTTGATTCTTGATGATAAGGGCTCTTGCTTCTTGATTCAACTTGAAGTAATTCCTTTATCTTTTTATACATATGTTTAGATACTAGGATATAGATTTATAGTCAGGAGTGATCTATAACTTAGTATGATGTTTAGTACATAGTGGCAGGCTTCAAAACAGAGGAATTGCAAGTTTTTTGTGAATTTACAATGTGCCTAATTGTTGTTAGATTGTCAAGTTATGCCATTTTAGTTAGTTTACAATCTTGTGTTCAAATGTTTGATGTGTTGTTTTTTGAGCTGGAAACAAAACTTTAGGGAAAGTTTACAGGGATATAGTGGGAAGTGCTTACTATTTGCTCCTGAGGTATTAAGACGAAGTTACTGAAAAGAAATCGATATTTGGAGTGCTGGGATTATTCTGGACATCTTGCTTTCTGGTCTGCCTCCTTTTTGGGCTGGTAATAATAACAGAAACTTGTCTTTGTTTCGGTTTAACCATTTAGTTATGTACGTAATTGTATATGTTGTTGTGACATTGTAGAAACGGAGAAGGGGATATTTGGGGAGTTATAAAGGGAGAAATTGATTTTGTGAGTCAACCATGGCCTTCTATATCTGAGAGTGCTAAAGACCTGGTGAGGAAGATGCTCACTGTGGACCCCAAGAAACGAATCACAGCGGCGCAACCCTTAGTGACTTAGTCTCTTAAAAATAAGTCTACAAAAGCAAATGAATGCAGTTTTGAAATTAACTTAGCAATGTTTTTCTAGATTATCCTTGGATTAGAGGCGGAGAGGCACCGGACAAGCCTATTGATGTGCTGTGTTATCTCGGATGAAGCAATTCCGAGCAATGAACAAGCTTAAGAAGCTAGCTCTAAAGGTAAAAAACTAGAAAACTCTCTGTGTTAAGTAAGAACCAAGTATCATTAAGACTTCTGTTTTGTCTAATTTGTGTTTCTGATTTTTTTTTTCTTTTTTTTTTGCAGGTTATTGCAGAGAGTCTATCTGAAGAAGAAATTAGAGATCTTAAAACCATGTTTGCTAATATGGATACCGAGAAAAGCGGCACTATCACTTACGAAGAACTAAAAACCGGGCAGGCTAAACTTGGTTCTAAACTTTCTGAAACTGAAGTTAAGCTACTCATGGAAGCGGTGAGTATTGCGCAGTATTTTTTGGCCTGCTTCGATTCGTTTATCAAAAATATAGAATCTGAAGAGAAACCTTATTGTATACGTTTTAGGCTGATGTAGATGGTAATGGAACAATCGATTACATAGAGTTTATCTTGGCGAAAATGAATAGATACAGACTGTATCGGGATGAACACTTATTCAAAGCCTTCCAATACTTTGACTAACACAGGTTTATCACAATGGATGAGTTGGAGTCGGCCATGAAAGAGTATGGTATGGAAGATGAAGCTAGCATCAAAGAAGTCATAGCAGAAGTTGATACAGATAATGTAAGTCTTGTCTCCTTTACAAATGTTATGAACAAATCTTAAGCCAAAAAATTGAAATTAATTGGTCTCTTGTTGGATGGAAGAATAAGCTATGAAGAATTTTGTGCTATGATGAGAAGTGGTATCACGCAGCCGCAACAACTTCTTCCAGTCCATTGATTAGTTAATCGTAAAGACTTCTTGTGCTCGAGGGAGAAACACGATATTAATTAGATACATGTAGAATAGAGTTACAGAGGCTAAACCAAGAAATTCTTATACAAAGTATAGTATAGTTGATTTTCCAACTAAACGTTGTTTCAGTTGACACAGATAATGATAACTGACATCAAAGACCATGTAGACTTCTCCTATGATCGCAACTGTTTGAATAGATGATTGTGGATTCAACACTTAGATGAGTTAGACATAAAACCAAAATCAAACGATGGTAATCTTACAAGAATGTGACTAGAAAATGCACATTAACTAAACAACTTGACATTATGGTGTATTTTTATTAGCTACGAATGAAAATGAAAATTATTTTCATATTTTCCACAGCCTCTCTTAACCCTTGATAATGAAAATTTTTGTTAAAAAAAATTGATCGTGGAGCCGATTCCTCACCCGAAAAAACGTTTGGTAGAATCACTCTGTCAGGAATAAACAAAATCGGTTAATATAATCGTTAAACCGATTAATTGCTTACCTAAAACCTAATTTATACATAAATAAATAAAGCATTTTAACTAATAGATCTTTCAAATACTTAGAAATTTTGCGAAATTGTATATATCTTCTACCCTTACATTTTAGTTGATAATAGCTCTAAATGGTGACCATGAAAAGGAAAAAGAACGAGAAGAAACATTGAATTTTTCTATATTCCTAAAAGAATTACACCATTCGTTAGGAATTTGAATGAGGAGAAACATTGAATTCCTCTTCATTCCTCAAAATGTACACTATTTGTTAGAAACTTTTTATTCAAATGATTTCTCTTCATTCCTCGGTCCTGCAGAGAATTATAGAACAAAAATATTGCTCATTAAATTTGAGAAGGAATAAAAGGAACCAATTTATTTTACAATTCCTTTCATTCCTCGAATTTTATTTTTTTCATTTCTTTCATATTTTTTTCCTATCATTCATTTTATTCCTATACTAGTCAGCAGTTAGAGCCAATAAGTTTTACTTAACATCATTATATATTTAATTAAAAGTTTAGATATCTTATTAAATAAAGCTGAACGCGTTTAACGTGGTATCGACACGTGGCACAATTAGTAGAATTCACGAGATCGTGCCACGTGTCATATAACTCACGAGATGATGTCATGTTTATGTTTTTTTAATTAAAGAATACATTAAAATTCATTTTCCAAATAAAGATTATGGAAAAAACCAAAAAGACAAAAAAATATGTCATAATTGAATAAAAAAATAAGTCATAATTCTAAATTTTCATTACCCTACGAAATAGAATAATGAAATTTTCATTACACTACTCAATAAAATAAGGAAATAAGTTATATTTAAAATTCAAAAGTCTCATATTTATGTGTGTTGAGTTTTACAAGTAAATGTTTTACAGTTTAATTGTTTTACAGATTTGTTTCAACAACTTACATTGTAGAGCGTTTAAAACGGGTATTTACACGGTGAAACTATTTTAAAGATAAATCATTAGACTAAATTTTTTGAAAGTACTATTGATCAAATAAAATTTAATTAGGGACGATGACACAATTATTTAAATATACTTTTTTACCCGCGTGTTAACGCGGGTCCTAATCTAGTAAATATATAAAAAAAAAAATCTAAAACTAATCCCGTTTAATTAGGCTTTTTTCTTTAATAGCTAACCCCCGGCAAGTAACGCCTAAATAAAAATAATTCTTTCCTGCTGATAAAACAAGGGTCTGGAAGAGCAAAAGCCTGTATGCCGCATTCTCCAATCTCCAAACCCTCATGGTGGAATTTGAACTCAAAGACTAATTCGCTGGATCTCTCATCTTCGTAGATTTCGAATATGTACAGATGCTCCATTAAAAGTGGCCATGGGAGAACATTTTCTTCCCATGTACCCGTAACATTAACACCATTCTGTTTCCCGGTGATGCGATAAGATAATACCATCATCTCCAAATCATCAACTTCGACGGCACCCTTAATTACCGGCAAGACGCAAACCTTAAATGTCAAGGATCTAGGAAGACGCGTACCAAATCCATTCAGTTTTAAGGAACTCCCTTTGGCTCGGTGAGTGAAGTATGTAGGCACTTTTTCTCCAGGTAAGATGGCATATTGTATACAAGCCGATGTCTTGATGATAAGGTCTCTTGCTTCTTGATTTAGCTTAAAGCAGTTAACAAAGTTGAGTGCAGTAAACTCTTTATTTTGAAAAGAGGGGTCTAGTCTCTCCAGGGACTCACAATTTTCAACATGTAGGAATTTTAAGGATTCTGGAAGCTGTGGGAGCGAAACCAGCTTTGTGCATCCCTTAGCTACAAATTTATATAGACGAGATAGTTCCTTGACCCATGGAGCGATTTCTTGTATTCTTGTATCGCTCAAGTGCAACTCTGTGATGTAGTCAAAAGCATGCGGAAATTTCTCGAGGTTTCTCGAGTATGACATACACAACCAACGAAGACAAGACCATGACATGTTTGATGAGGGAACTTCTTCTATTGTTGTTCCATTCAGCCTTAGATCGCTAATGTTGGTGGAAATCTCAGGAAAGTTTTTTAATGACGAGCAATCGGTGAGATCAAGTACATCCAGAGATTCCATGTTGATGTCGACGGGAATAGACTCTAGCTTTGAACAACGTTGTAAATCTAACCACGACAACTTTTGAAGGTTTCCAATAGAAGATGGGAGCTCCACCAAACTTGAGCAATCGCAACAATACAAAAACTTAAGATTGACCAAATTCCCGATACAAGATGGGAACTCCAATAGACTAGAACAATTGCTAAGAACCAATTTCTCAAGATTGATAACATTCCCAAGTGAGAATGGGAGTTCCACTAGACTTGAGCACCCTTCAAGATTCAATTCTTGAAGATTGATAGCATTTCCAATAGAAGATGGAAGCTCCAATAGACTTGAGCAACCGTAAAGATTCAGTTCTTCAAAATTGATAACATTTGCAACAGAAGATGGAAGTTCCACTAGACCTGAGCACCTTTCAAGACACAAACTCTCGAGATTAATAAGATCTCCAATAGAAGATGGAAGCTCCACTAGACTTGAGCACCCTTTAAGATACAAACTCTGGAGATTGATAAGATTTCCAATAGAAGATGGAAGCTCCACTAGACTTGAGCAACCGTAAAGATTCAGCTTTTTAAGATTAACAAGATTCCCAATCGAAGATGGAATCTCCACTAGACTTGAGCACCAATTAAGACTCAGATCTTCAAGATTTATAATATTTTCAATAGAAGATGGAAGCTCCACTAGACTTGAGCAACCGTAAAGATTCAATTTTTTAAGATTAAAAAGATTCCCAATCGAATATGGAATCCCCACTAGACTTGAGCACCCTTTAAGATTCAGTTCTTCAAAATTGATAACATTTCCAATAGAAGATGGAAGCTCCACTAGACTTGAGCAGCTTTCAAGATACAATCTCTGGAGATTGATAAGATTTCCAATAGAAGATGGAAGCTCCACTAGACTTGAGCAACCGTAAAGATTCAGCTCTTCAAGATTGATAAGATCTCCAATAGAAGATGGAAGCTTCACTAGACTTGAGCAACCGTAAAGATTCAGTTTTTTAAGATTAACAAGATTCCCAATCGAAGATGGAATCTCCACTAGACTTGAGCACCCTTCAAGATTCAATTCTTGAAGATTGATACCATTTCCAATTGAAGATGGAAGCTCCAATAGACTTGAGCAACCGTAAAGTTTCAGTTCTTCAAAATTGATAACATTTGCAATAGAAGATGGAAGTTCCACTAGACCTGAGCACCTTTCAAGACACAAACTCTCGATATTAATAAGATCTCCAATAGAAGATGGAAGCTCCACTAGACTTGAGCAACCATAAAGATCCAGTTCTTCAAGATTGATAATATTTTCAATAGAAGATGGAAGCTCCACTAGTCGTGAGCAATCGTGAAGATTTAGTGTTTTAAGATTGGTAAGATTTCCAATAGAAGATGGAAGCTCCACTAGACTTGAGCAACCGTAAAGATTCAGTTCTTCAAGATTGATAAGATTTCCAATCGAAGATGGAAGGTTTACTAATTTTGAACACCAACCAAGAGACAAATTCTGAAGGTTAATAGCATTTCCAATAGAAGGTGGAAGCTCCTTTAAGTTTTGGGATCCATTGAAATTGACCCACTTGAGATTTCTCATCGTCTGTACAATAAACAAAGAAGTTAATATACTTAACAGTTAACTTGACTGATCAAATAAAAACTACGCATCAAGCACTTTTCAATTCCGTAGTGATTTAACTAAAAAGCATATTTTACAACAAGACAATTGTATAAATTTACCTGTACTCCCTCCCATAATTTCTCGAGCTTGTTGTAAGGCATGTTTAGTTCGACGAGAAGCTCCATATTAAAATTAGAGGGCATACTTGTCATCGGAAAATGTTCCCAATGCAGTAGTCTAACTTTTCGAGGCAGATTGTACACTCTTGGCTGTATGGCAGGTTTAAATATGTTGTCATTCCTGCAGACTCTTAAGAATTGGAGATTGGACATTCTTTCTAAAGCTCTCTCACTTACGTCGAACTCATCCTCAATCTCAGAGTATTTAAGATCTATGCAGGTAACACTTCTGCTGCCCTGAAAAAGAATTCAAAACACATAAGTAAAAAATATATTATCTTGTAGAGAAGAAGTGAAGGACTAATGTGAAAACTTACTAATGTGTCATTATTAAGCACTTGGCATATATCTCTAGTATAACACAAAAACTGACGCTGCCCAGGGTCATAAATGGATTGTTTCCGAACAATGTCTTTACCCATACGTGCTAGCAAATCATGCATATATATACAACTAAACTTGAAAGATATGAGAGATTTCTCAGCTAAGACGTGGAGACCTTGTCTCACATCAACGAAAATCTTTGCTAGATGCTCTTCTACTTTCTCAATCAGTTCTTTGTTGAAAAAGCAAGCTATATAAAGAAATAAATCTTTATCTTCACCGCACAAGGCATCATAACTGAACCTTAATATGCTTTCAATTTCTCCGTCAAGGCAAATTCTTAACCTCGGTAGTGCCTTTGTCCAATCATGTTTGGACATTCCTTTGAAGTAAGATCCCATAACCTTTAGTCCCAAAGGGAGTCTACCAGAAAGTTTTGTAATTTCCCAAGCAAGGTTCTCAAAACCATCATGTGGGAAATTCTGGCCAAAAGCATACATGCAGAACATTTGAAGAGCCTCATCTTCAGGTGGAAAATCCACTTCGTAAATATGGCTAATCCCATGTGCATTCAAAATCTTTTTATCTTGTGTTGTGATAATAATTCGACTTCCAGGACCAAACCACCGAGTTTCTTTTGCGATGGCATCTAGTTGCACCAAATGGTCAATATCGTCAAGAACAGCAAGCACTTTCTTATCTTTTAACCTGTCTTGTGCAACACCTAAATGATGAATCCTTATATCATCATGGTTGATTATCTGCGACAAGAAATCTTTTTGTAGTTGCAGTTTTGCGCTGTACTCATCGTAGTAAGGTCTTGGATAGCGTCGTTTGATATTCTCCATGAAGACACTAAGTTGAAACTCATGAGAGTATTCTCCAAAGAGAACTCTGGCGATGGTGCTCTTTCCAATTCCAGAAGGACCCCAAATCCCTATCATCCTCACTTTATTGGACTCTAGGCATAAAATCCGTTCCATATTGTCCATATGCGGTTCCATCCCAACTAAACAGTCGAAATCACTTGATGACGAGGAATTGATCAGCTTGTTTAAAACATCAATGGCAATATCTTCAATCATGGCTGCTTCATTATCCCTAACAAGAGGAAATATGAGTACATTAGTTCAATAGGTCATAAACAAACCACATACATAATCCAACTATAAACCAAAACCATCGATCATTGAAAATAAAAAACAATGAATAGACGAACCAGTTTCTCGAATCGTATCCAGCGATTGTAGCTACTTCCTCTAGAGCTTGCCTCCATCTTTTAATATCCTCCTCACTCTTACCCTTACAATTATTTTTGAAAACCTCGCCAAAATCTCCGGCCAGCTTCTTTACATCAGATGGATCTACTTTATAGAAAACGGCCATCACAGTTTGATCCAACTCTTCTCTACACTTCATAATCTCCACCAGTTCGTTGAGACACCACTTTGAAGAAGCGTAGTTCCTCGAGAGCAGGATAATTGCGATCTTAGATCCTCTAATTGCTCGGATGAGTTCAGGGCTAATAGATTCTCCTCTCTCGATCTTATTATCGTGAAACAATGTGATTCCCTTTCTTAGAAACTCCTTTTGAATGTGACTGAGAAAGTCTCTGCGGACATCTTCCCCACGAAAGCTCGGAAAGACATTGTGTATCCAGTTGTGAGACGAAGAAGATCGAGATGATGAAGATGATAAAGAAGATGCAGGTGATGGTACTCGCATCTTCTTTGTCACTGGTTTGGCACTCCCATCCTCTGCTTTCCTTTTGTTTCTCTTTTCTTCCATCCCTCTCTGTTTTGTAATTTCTTACCAAAACTCGTATGTTCAAAAAGAATCGATTTTGGGATGTGAATTTGCCTATTGCACCAGCAAGAATGGCAAAGGAGAAAAGGAAGAATGGTGGAGAGAGGACCAATGAACATTCCAGAGTTATATGTGGAGAAAGAATGAAACGTTGCTTCTAGCAAAAGAAATAGCTTTGTGGAAAATTTGTCACCCAAAAAAGATAATCGTATTCCAAAAAGTAAAAAAGCAAGGAAGAGCAAAAGCAAGTTCAAGGAAGAAGCAGTGATCAAAATCAGTGTCTTTTAGGAAGTTTCATCTCCTTTGCCAACAAACTAAGACGGTAAGACCGGTAGAAAATACACGTAATGAGGCTTACCAACAAATCTAACCAACTTCTTTGGTATAGTTTACTGGAAGACTCTGTTGTGTGTCTCTCTCGATTTACTGTTGTCATTACCAACAAAGCTTTCGGATGACTACAGACTGAAGGCAAAGGTAACCAACATCTTGGTTTAGTATTCTGTTTTCTTTATTGGTTTTTCTAATTACAAGTCTATTGCTTTTGGGCTTCTCAAATTGGCTGCTGGACTCCTGTAAAAATACCTTATCAAATTAACTAGAAAACTAATAAAAAATAAAATATTACTTGAAAGAAACCAAATAGAAACCAAATACAGACAGTAAACTATCGGTTTGGGCTAATAGTGTCATTTTTTTACCAAATCTACCTTAATACATATTGCCATTAACAAAAAAAAAAAAAAAGAAAAANAAAGAAGAATATATATACTTATTGTTATAATATTGATGATTATTCTTTCATTTATTTTGTGAACAAGTTTTTGGAATTTTGTCTTTAGTAAGACAAACTTAGAGACCAAGGGTTATAAAACTTCACCATAAAGGTTTCCTGATGCTATATATATGTTTGAAAGAAGTTAATAAAGTCAGATGATAACTCCACTTTTTACTTGCTCCGTCCCTCTCTCTCTCTCTCGTTATATTACTACCACATACAAAAGATTCCTCACTTACTTAGCATATATACATATACCTCTATAATTTATAAGTTCAAGTTTACAACACTTAGCTAGTTTTAAAGCGAATATGGTTAAAAATTAATCCAAAAAACATAATCAATTATATCAAATTTGTATCAGTAATATGCATTTATTGAGAGGTATAGAATACTTTGACACAAATCACAAGAAGTAAAATCCTTTAGCTATATCATATATAACTGTAAAATATTTTGACACACATTAAAACACAACTATTAGATAATAAAAATAAATAATCGATTTGAAATTTATTTGGGAAAAAATGACTACAGTAGATGCCTATCAAGATCTTCATTATCTTTAAAAGCTGCTTCTTCGTCGTCTTTATCTGATTAGTATGAATCATGAATGTTATCATCATTCCAGACTTCGTCTTCACTGTCAGCATCATCATCGCTCTTGTCATCGTGAGAACCATCTCCAAATACCACTATGAACTCCTCCACATTAACCCTCTAATTATCATCGCCTTCCTCGATGTGAATCTTTGGACCATCATCTTCATCGTCTGCCTCACTTAAATCCACATCTTCATTGAACTCACAACGTTCTCAATTACAGGCTCCTCAAGTTCATGTGTAGCAGATACACTAGAAGCACCACATATGACCTCTTCTATGCCTTCAAACGCAGCCGTTGTCGCCGCCTTTGATGAAACTTAGGTTCGAGATTAACGTTGATAGAGTTAACTTTGTTTCATACGTCTTTTACTGGATTTAACGTCGGGTTTAACATGATATAAATGAAAAAACAAAAATAATTCACATTTTTTGTATAACGACTAACTTCGAAATTAAATAGCCTAGGGTGAATAATTTGACATTTTTTCTATGTATATTGGATAAGAAACTCTCTTGGTATCTTGACCCATGGAGAACTCCCCACATATCCTTTTGGATCTCAATTATTTCAAAATCAAATTGACTTATACTAATATTGTAACTGTACATAATAATAAATTTCTTTATTAAGTAGAGCACCAAGTGTCTGTATTCATGCTAAAATAATTTTCTTGTAAATTAAACTGCAAACAATCTTTAAACACACACTACTACACTCGTTGTCTCCACGCCACTCTCTAG
>OVAF01003318.1:0-12666 GCA_900406245.1 Odontarrhena argentea
ACAAGAGATCATCTGTAGAGATTTAGACAGAATAGTGACCCTCACACTTGGGTGCCATATAACCCAAATTTTACCCAAATCAGAGAAATCGTAATTCTCCTCAAAAAACCAGCCTGGAAGCAAAGCGTTTATGAACCTAGCTTGCTTCGGCTTCTTTACATGAGTCTCAAAGAGGCTCCCAAAAACAGGTTGGTTGGATATAAACCAATCCCTGAAACCACGACGGTGGCTTAATTTATTAAAACCTCGAACATTCCAGCCAAAAAAGTTTATAGACATAGATAAGATTATTGGTTTTTGGGGCCTTTGCCCCTGACAGTTCGCTGTCGCCGTTTAGAGACAACTTCAGTTGTGTCAGAGGAGTCTGGTTCAGAGAGGGGAGAGCTTTCTGCTGCTTTAGACAAAGTTAGCGTCCCTGGAACAGAACCAAAACATAAGGTACCATTGAGCTCATTCGCCTTTTTAGCATCTTGAGTAGGAGAAGAGGAGCATGGTATGTCTTTGTCATGTAGAGTTGCTGACTTATCAGTGTTTGTGCCTTTTGTATCAGAATCTGCTAAGACCAGAGATCCTGCTTGGATTGAAGTAGTAGGGGCAGCCTTCTTCTTCTTCTTTGAACGAGCACCACTGGTCTTGGAGGTGGCTCTAGGACAATCTACCGTTTGATGGCAGGTTGAGTTGCAACCAGTGCAAGTGATTGGTGCTGAGTTACAACGCTTAACAGTGTGACCCACCTCGTTGCAATGTGAGCAAAGAGGAGGCATCCAGGGACTGGAAACTAGAACTCGACAAACTTCTCCAGTATCACACATAGCATTCACTGCTTCAGGCAGTGGCTTACGAGGATCAATAATAGTCAGCACCTTTGCAACCTCCAGATTCGTCATGTTTTTGGTTGACGGATGGAGAGCCTTCGGATCGCCGACCAAGCCAGCAATGTACTCGAAACCTTCGTCATTGAAGTACTGATAAGGCACATGTCGTAGCTCCAACCAGATTGGTGCCGAAGTGAGCTCCGGTTTCACTGGAACAAAGCCTGGTTCCCATTTAGCAACGAACATTGTTTGGCCTTCAACCTGCCATAATCCCTGCTTCAGAATCCTCGACCTTGTAAGAGCATTAGGAACACGAAACAAGTAGGCGTTACCCTCTGTTTTGGAAACAGCGATGTCTCGTGAGGATTTACTCCAAATCCCGTTCACAATAGCGTGGACGGTACCTTGAGGAGGAGGGTTGGAATAGAACTGTCCTATAATGAAAGAATCCCAAGACTTTTTGTTTCGCTCGATGACCGAGTTAGGGATTTTGACACAAATCTCACCAGAAGGAAGGGTGAATGGTTCACCTTTCTTTGAGAGAGGCTTCGACGAAGCCTTGAAGAGTCCCGACCAGGAGGAATTCTCGAGTGGAAGAGTGTGTGTAGGTTGGCTAGCTGAAGTAGCAACTTGAGCAGGCGGACCTGAAACTTGCGGCTGAGCCGTAGATTTGGGGATATCTGATTTAGTGAGATCTAAATCAATTGGATCTTGAATCTGGGTTTTGGCTGAGCTAGCTTGTTGAGCTAAAGCTGAGGCAACCTTGGTCGAGCCGGGATCAGAATCACCAGACCGAGAAACAGACGACGGCGGACTAGGGGAAGGAGAGACCATAGTCCCCGAGGGAGGGAGCTGCGGCTTAAGACGCTTTTTCTTCCCCATAGGGTGGGGAGGGCCCGAAAGAGACGAAGTAAGAGGAGTCCGACGCCGAGATCGACGCCGGAGAAGCTTTGAGAAGGCGGAGGACAGTGTGTTTGAGATCTACAAAATCGTCGTTTTCGGAGAGAGAAAACGAGTCAACCATTTTGAAAATATTTACGAACATCTTTTATATGTTTGCAATTTCATTTTTTTTTTTGTTCGTGTCTTTTGTTTTGTTTATTTCTATTATGTCTTCGTAGTTCTTTAATTAGGTTTTAGGGTTTTCAAACGAGTTCATTTCTGTTCTTAGGGTTGTTTAAACGCACGAGAGTTCTAGGTTAGACCCGTGAAAGAACATTAGATGAACAAACCCATATATCCAATGAAATTGATGTTAAGGTGATCATAACGCTTATTTTTTTTTTTTTGGTCAGAATAACGCTTATTTAGTTTGCTATATAGATTGAAGCAGAAGTTTAGAATTCGGAGGATTAGACATAGCTAGGGTTTAGTTCTCTAGTAAAAGATTAATCTACTTAGTGATTTGTATTCAACAAAAATGTTTCATATTTCCCATCTATGATTATCCCGAATTGCAATTTATGACTAGTGCGATTTCCCTAATGCATGATGGTTTTACTAGCTTATATAAGTTTATATCCATATCTTATTTTGTTATTAAATTATTCAAAAAATCCTTTTATAGGTATCACTCACTTCTGTAAATGAACATACAGAGCGGTTCTGTAATATTTAATGTACACAGTTATTACTCGATACGTAGGCATGACTGGCCTATCGATCTTTGTATTATTTACAATAAGAAAATTTATCTAATATTTATAGTTGCTAATTCAAAAACATTTCATTAATGGTTTGTCTTTCTTGCTGATTTCAATCTCGGTTTGGATCTTAATTGGTCTTCACCATCTTTGCACGGTTTTGCTCAGATGAAGCGGAAGATGAAGATGAAGAAGAAGACGAAGACGAGCTTGAAGAAGTAGCAGCCTGAACAAAGTTGGTAGTGACTTGTTCCCACTTGGTAAGTGTCTGCTTAATCTCTGACTGCTGTGCCGATGTCACTGCCTTTGAGCTCACGATTTTACTGTTGATATCTTGAAGTTCTTTGAGAGTTCTCATCAACTTATCTTGTGCAGTTTCCATGTTGCTCTTCATCTATCACATCGCAAAGAAACAAAGATGAGTCTATCAATCTTTAATCAAGGAATAAAAGATAAGTGTTCTTGTCCCCGGGTGGAGAGGATGTGAGCCTAAACTCAGAACCTCTTAGTATTTTAAGAAAAAAAAAAAAAAAAAGATAAGTGTTCAAAAAGATGTTTTCATCTCACGCACCTTTGCTGATTTCTTTGCACCAACAAAAGCCATCGCTTCAGATAGTTTACCAGTGGCTGCTCTCGTACCAGAGACATAGTCTTTTGCGGTTTTGGAAGAAATGGTGGAGGAGGCTGTCATTGAAGCCTTCAATTTCTCGAAGAAGACCTTGAGTTCTGCCTGTCTTGCATACTTCTTCTCAAGGTCCATTATGAATGACATAGCTTCTTTTGAGGTCTCAGTCTCGACTTGTTTCACTGATGTGGTGGAAGAGCTTGCGCTTGAACTTGCGCTCTTGGTGGATTCTTGTTTAGTCATAGAAGAAGAAGAAGAGTCTTTTTTATTGGATTCCTTACTAGCGCTTCCCATATCAGCTGAGGTTTCTTTTACAGATCTTGCACGAGAAGAGGTGGCAGTTGGACTTCCTTTCGGGCTAGCCGCTTTAGCACCTGTAGTGTCTGAGAATGTGGTTCCGCTTCCTTTACCATTTTTACCGCTCGATTCTTTTTCTTTTGTCTTGGAAGAAGAAGCATTTCCACTCTTAGTTGAGGATTCACTTTGTCTTTTGCTCGATGCACTACTTCCCGAGCTTTCGCCTTTGGATTCTTTTGTCTTGGAAGAAACACCAGAGTTTTCGCCCTTGGATTCTTTTGTCTTGGAAGAAACACCAGAGCTTTCGGCTTTGGATTCTTTTCTCCTGGAAGAAACACTAGTTTTAGTCGAGGTTCCACTTTCGGTTTTGGTTGATGAAGAAGATCCAATAGAACTGTCATTAACATCAACATCAAGTCCGTAAGTTGCTATGTTAATTGTCTTTCCTTTCTTCTCGGAGGCTGACTTCACGAATGTAGCGATCATTTTAGTCCATTTAACCATAGCCATGACCAGCCTCTTCCTTTCAGCTACTGTCATTACTCTTGTATTCTTCTTCTGCTCAACTAGTGTCTTTCCCATAGAAATCATGGTAACTTTGAAATTCCCTACATCCGCCTATTCAAATTCAAGATGCAATTAAACAAATTTTATGTTTGACATAATAAACACCATATGATATAGTATATGACACTTACTGATTTTCCGGCTAATGCAGAACAAGCTTTGAAGAGCCCGTCAGCTTTCGTTGTCATCTCCACATCAACGTTTTTAGATGCGGCTGACTCGGTTTCGATGAAGCTCATGTAAGAGTTGAAACTTGTAAAGAAATTCTTGAATTCTGGAGTTGGGGGGCAGCTACTCTCAAGGTTGGTCAAGAATGTTGACACACCCTTATTAGCAAAAGGTGTAAACTCGTTGCACTTTCTTGGGAAGTTCTTTCTCAAGTACATCTTTAATAAGAACGTCCCTTGCGCTTCATAGATAACACTTGATGCTACTACTAACATCAGACATATTCCTAATGATATTTTTGCCATTTTTTTTTTGTAAGAAATAGTTTTTTTTTTTTTTTTTTTTTTTTTTTTTTTTTTTTTTTTTTTTTTTTTTTTNGATTTTTTTAGTTTTTTTTTTTTCTTTTCTTTTTAAATGATTTGGGTTCTAGGGAAAGTAAGTTTATATAGACGGTTATGGATTCTATTTTTAAGGGACTAGTAAGAGAAAATAATGGATCAATCCAAGGTTGAAAGAGAACAGAATACAAGGTTCTCATATTTCACTTTCTATATTTACGCTAATTTTTGTTGCTGTCCACTTTTGTCTTCAATCTCCATATTTAGAAAGTTGCAATTGACTCACTATTAGAATATGTAATCATAGCCACAATGTTTTTAGTGGGTATGACTTAATGTTTGTAGCAAATTATTTGGTCCTATAAACTTGCTTCAATTTTTTTAGAATAATTTAGCAAACACGTTTTTTAAGCAAATTCTTGATAATTATCGACTTATTAAACAGTCGCGAGTTTCGCGACTTGAGTATTTAGGTATAAATTAATGTACAAAATATTCGTTACGATTGCTACAAATGGTAAACAAGACATTTGTATGAATTAGTTAAAAAAAGATGACCGATAAATAGTAACAATTGTTTTTAAAGAAATTGACAAAATTTAATGGTTTCCTTGTTATGATGATATGGTCTTCTTTGTTCTGGAGCCTTGTTTGATTTCCAAAATGAGACATCTTCAGTAAATGAGCTAATTCACCTTGGTATGATTTCAAATAATTTAATTTCATTTGCATATGAAATATAAATTATAAGGCTATCTTATCTCTACATTTCATCTTCATTCAGAAAGTGTAAGATCTTCAAGAACACACATACTTCTCTTACAAGAATTGATTCTTGAATTTTGTCATGAATGAGGATTGGCCCTCATCACTTTTTTTGTTGTTTTGAATTTCCATTTCTCCAATAACATAGACATATTCTCGAAGTGGAAGTACTAAAAAACATCAAAACATAGAGACTCCTCAAGCTTTCATTAATTGAATAGATGTAATCCGAAAGTCGTCTTTGAAAATGCAGATGAATTGGGCACGATGAATTTTTCCTGATACTGAACACTGTATCTCTCCTTTATTAGAAATCTTCTCAAAGAACTTTTGAGTGGTTTTACACAACACCTAATTTACAAACTAGTTTTGATACCAATGACTTCTAATCCTAAACAAGATCTAGCTGAATCCTTGTGATCACTAGTCTTGCTTTGCCGATCAGAGTTGAACCGACTCTCTTTCACGCCAAAGAGTCTTTTTCTTAAGTCTTTGCTTCTCAAACGGCTAACCCTAAAGAAGTCTCTTTAAACCCTTTTATATTCATGGGAATAAGAAACCTTTTAGAGTTAGGATCTTTAGGAAATATTCACTTAAGATAAGCTGAATATTGTCTCTCTTCAAATCCTGGACGAAATCATTTTCTTCTTATAAGTCACGTTATGTGAAAATTGCATTTTTTCCACGTCAGCAGCATCTTGCTGGAACAAAACAGGCTTGTTCCAGCAACTTGTTCCAGCAGCTAATACACCTTAGAAACACTTCACTTTCAGTCTTCTAGTGCCTCCAAAAATGATTTCGGCTCAACCATGGAAACAAAATAAGAAAACACTATCATTTAAAGTTGTACCTCCTTCATGAAGATTACCTATCAAATCACTAGGTAAGTGATTCATGTGAACTTTGATAAGTGGATACACATTTTCTAAGTTTACTACCAAATCCGGTACAGACTTATAGGTTTTAATAATTTTACCTTGGGAAAGGTTGTACAAGAAAACAATTTGAAAGAAAAGTTTGAAAAACTAGTGTTACATGTAAATTTTATTATTGTTAATATATAATATATTCAAAAATGTTATACAAATATATTCAAAATGTTAATATAATATTTTACAACATTAGAAAACAAAATTATGCAAGGAGCTAGTAAGTTTCAAGACTGTAAAATTCTCTACTGCTGAATGTTATATATAACTCATAAACTTATAACAAACATCTACATACAGCTCGCTACTACAATTAAGCAGGGCCTTCTCTTTATTTAAGTAATAGTAATAATTATATTTTACTTCAGTGGGTCGCCTTCTGTCTTACCTTGATTGTTTTGTCTCTACGGAATGTGTGATGGAGCTTTGGCCTGAGGACTTTGAATGTGTTTTCTTATAGTTCATGGAACCTTCATAGCTCATTGACCCGATTTTTCCTTTGAAAGAATTACCGTGTTGTGAAGACATTTCATTACTTGAGCTGCCTCCGGTGCTTCCACTCGGGCTACCAGCAGGACTACTAGCTGGACTCTCACTGGTCATTCCACCGGTAGAATCTGAGAAAGAACCTCCTCCAGACATTGAATTTGCTTCTAAGCTCGAACTGTCGCCTTGACTTCCACTCAAGTTAGTGTTAGCACTTTCATCACTAGAGCTCGCACTACCTTTAGAACTTGTGGCAGAGGCTCCACCACTTTCATTACTAGAGCTCATACTACCTTTAGAACTTGCGGCAGAGCTTTCACCTTGGGAACTTTCTTTTGAGTTTAAGCTAGTACCAGATACCGGACTTCCACTAGGACCTGTACCTGGACTTTGACCACTCGAGCTTCCACTACCTACATCAGTTGCACTTTCGGTAGAAGCAGCACCTCCACTTGACGAACCACTGGAACCTGTTTGTGTGGCAGAGCTGTCGCTTGGACTTCCACTCGGACCAGCCCCAGGGTTTTCACCGTTTGGTGTTTCCCCAGCAACATCACTTTGACTCTCACTAGAGCTTGCACCAGAAGAACCATTGCTAGAACTTTCACCACCAGTGGAACTTGCGCCTACGCCTGTGCTGGAGCTATCACTTGGACTTCCTATTTCACCAGGGGTAGAGTTTTCACCATTTGCACTTCCACTATTAGTATCAGTCGTAGTTGCGGAGTCACCGTTGCTTCCACCAGGGGCACCACCGCTTCCACTTGGGGAACTACCGCTTTCACTCGGAGCACCACCGCTTCCATTAGGCGAACTACCGCTTCCATCAGTGGTACCATCGCTTCCGCTAGGGGAATTACCGCTTTCACTAGGGGCACCACCGCTTCCATTAGGAGAACTACCGCTTCCATCAGTGGAACCATCGCTTCCGCTAGAGGAACCACCGTTTCCATTACCCATGGAACTTGAACCGACGTCAGTGCTTTTATCTCCAGTAGAGGATGGGTTGTTTGCTGAACTTTCATTGTCAGTAGCAGGGGCACCGCTTTCTGAACTAGGACTTCCACTATCAAGAGAACTTCCCTTATCACCAGAGTTTTCAGTGTCGGTAGGACTATTAGAGCTTGGACCATCAGAGCTTCCATTCCCAGTAGAACTGCCAGTTTCGGTAGAGGAGGAACCGCCACCAGAGCTTGAAGTTCCACTAGCACCAGCTGGAGTGTCAGAACCGGTAGATGGGGTGTCAGAACCCGTAGATGGAATGTCGGAACCCGTAGAAGGGGTGTCAGAACCGGTAGATGGAGTGTCGGAACCCGTAGATGGGGTATTACCTCCGGGAGATGGAGTGTCAGTACCGGTAGATGGGGTGTCACCTCCGGTAGATGGAGTATCAGAACCGGTAGATGGGGTGTTACCTCCGGTAGATGGGGTGTCATCTCCATTGGAAGAGGTGCTGCTAGTGGGGCTTCCATTGTTGGTAGGACTATCAGCTTCGTCAGAGGGGGAAGCACTCCCAGAATTCGGACTTTCAGAATCCCCCTTGCTTTCCTTTTCAGTGGAGGAAGAATCGCTGTCAGAATCTTCCTTGTCATCACTCTTTCCTCCAAGTAGAGAACCTAAATCAATGTCTACATCATCACCACTCTTCTCGCCAACTCTTTTCACAAATTGACCAATCACTTTTGCCCATTTGGCCATAGCTTTGACTAGTTCTTTCTTTTGTTCAGATGTCATCGTTGTTGAACCACTCCTCTTGTACTCAGCAAAAGTTTTTCCCATCGACACTAAACTCTCAATCAATTTCCTCGTATCATCCTATAAAAAAAAAACCGAGAATTTTATATATTTCATTTCAAAACACTTGAATAACAACACTAAGAACAATAACTTTAAACTTTTACCGAGGATATCCCCTTGATATTCAATGCAGATATAGCCTTGTGTAGACTCTCAGATTGGGATTTCAGTTCAGCTTGGAAGTCTGAAGAAGAAGACCCGGATGCCGTGTTTATGAGGGCAATGAAAGCTTTTAATTGCGCAAAGAACTCCTTGAATTCCCCTTTCAAAGGACATAAACTCTCAAGGTTGTCCACAAAGCTAAGCATACCCTTGAAAGCAAAAGGTTCAAAATCTTTGGACATTCTAGGAAATTTCCTCAGGTAGTGTTTTAGTAAGAAGGTCCCTTGAGCTTCATATATCGTACTTGTCGTTAAAAATACAAAAATTAGACATACAGTTAAAGGAAATCGTGCCATTTTTTTGTTTTTTTTCAAAATTTTTGATTTTTTTTACCTTTTCTATAATTTGGTTGGGAAAAGAGAAGGCAAGGGTGGTGGGTTTTATATGGATGCTTCAAAATCCAAATTTGTGCAAGAGAAATTGGTGGATTTTTCATGGTCAGGCGAGAATAGCAAGAGTTTAATGGTTCTCATGTTCCATGGCCGATTTGGAAGGCAAATTATGTTACTCCTAGAGTTCCCACATTCTATTTATAGTGACCAAATATAACTTCAGACTTTTAATCCATCCTTTTAGACTCTTGATTATGCATAATTATATATATATACGGATCCAAGCGGATATTACGAATTTTCAAAAACAATATTTGTATTTTTCTCGTTTCTTACGGATAATAAAATTTACTATTTGCCTTGCTTATAAATATTATAAATACAGTACTTGTATTTTTCGAATCGGAGTCTATTTTTAGGATCTCACATTCTGAACCTAAGCTCTAAGAGGGGACATCTACATTGTATCCTCCATAGACAATGATGTAATTTGTAGCTGTGTTAGTTTTACAATCCCATGTACGTAAAGTTTACCCCAAAGATGTTCAGAGTTCAATATTTCAATATAACAAATTCATATACAATGTGATAAAACTTTAATGTCTGGTTGCAGAACTGACACTGAACACCTAAATCTGAACCTAACTGAATGAACAAAACATTAAAACACTAACAGACCAACCATGCAGAGACATGAGAGAAAGACACTGTAAAATGTGTACTAACCATATGCCTCCTCTTGGTTTCAACTTGGCTGTCGTCTTTATTGGCTACGGTCTCCATCTTTGATTAGCAGATAAGATGGGAGAAACCGGGGAAGAACCAACGCGATCACGAGACACAAAACTACTAGAACCACCACTGACCAGCTTGAGTACGGGATGCCTAAGAGCTGTTCTTCACAAACTGTCACCGTCAAAGTTTCAGACTTTAGAGAAAGCACAGTCTATACGAGTTGATGATATGAAGTAAAACAAAAAAAAAAAACTTGCCTATGTTGTAAATGACAGAAGACCTCTCTTTGAAATTTGGTATGGCCACAATTCCTTCAGGTTCCACCGTCACCAAAACATACAATCCATCCTAAATCAGAAACAAAAACGACTATGTGTCACGCTTCTTTCTAAATTGTAGAAGCTGATTAAAGATGATTGCAAATACCTTGTTATTAGCTTCTTCAAGACTTTTGGTTTTGAAGATCAACTTCTCAGTGTTTAGTAATCTCCTCATTTGATTTAGCTTCAAACCCGTTACACCGTCTTTCAATAGTTCAAGCGAGAACAAAGCCGGTATCTGTTATCATAACAAAAATGATCAGATATTCAACAATCACAAAAAAAACTTGGAAACAAGAGCACAAAATCGACATACAGAAGCTGGGTACGATATCTTGACTTCATACCAAGAATTCGATTTAAGCCCTTGTAATTTATAAACTCTCGATCCAGATTGTAATGGCAGAGTCTCCTTCCACAGTTCCTTTCCAGCATACAAAGTCTTTCCATCAAACCTTTCCATAACAACACCACTTGATTGCTTCATTTCTATAGTAAGAAGAAGATAGATTGAAGAATTTTGGGATAATGTAAACGCTTACAGTCTCTCATCGCTGTAACAAGGCACAGAGATTATGAAGACGATAATACAGAAGAGCAGATAGCATTCTCTAAAGCGTAACTTGAGCATCCTACGAGCAATGGCTCATATAACTAGAAGATCCCTGGAAAATCAAACGAGTGTTCTCAAATTCGAGTTCAATGTTCAAAATGCTTCCTCAGTAGAAGATGGAATCTACTAACCTGAAATTAGAAACTCGACGGAGATGACAGAATCTCGATGACCCTAAGATCGGTGAAGACGACGGCGGTCAAAATCAAAATCAACGTCGACGACCGATAGATGCGATGCTGCGTGAGATTTCAATTTTCTACAATCTTGGGCTAATATATTTACTGGGCCATATTCAGGCCCAAATTAATAGAATTAGTACAATATTGCACAAAACGAAGTGTTGGCGGCTTTAATAGCCCTGTACTATAGTGAATAAACATGACACGGTACTATTTTTCTCGTTGCCTAACATCATAAACTATCATTTACTATGATTCAACTACACAAACCTTTGATACTTGTTCCTAATAACCACATTTACTGTGCGTCATTTCCGGTGGATGTGTTTTTTACTTCACGTCATCATGTGCTTTGATAATAAAAATAGAAAATAAAAGAAAAACGATATAATTTAAAAATAGAAAGTGAAATCAAAACAAGAAATGAATAAGAAAAAATAAAAATAAATTATTTTCATATTTAAATATTAAAAATAAATTATAATATTTCGTATTATATTCTATATACGTTATCTTTATTGAATTATAATCATACACCCCTAACAGCCCGCACATGGTGCGGGCATAAATTCTAGTATCATTTATAGTGAAAAACGATTTTTCTTCAAAAACATTTTCATTATTCTTCATTTTTAATGTTTCACTATTTATTAACATAATTCTTTGAATCTTTTGTGATGTATATATACAAATTACATCATTGACCGGAGGTAATGATAGGGTGAATACTAAGTTACTTAATGCTAGACAGAATGAGTATAAGGAACTCAAAAATGAATTTTTCTTTCTATTCATAGTTGCATTGGCTCTTATTTTCGTTCATATATATGTATTGATAGTCACTTTTTAAGTGATTGATAGTCACTTTTTAAAGTGATAGTAATACTTCTAATGAACTAAAAAATAATTGACCAAAATATGATTATAATGTCATTTATAACAACCTATTCCTCCAAATTAATACAAGACTTTACTTGAGACAAACACAATGATTGGAAAAAACACCAACCACATATAAAAAACATTTGAGCTTGAACAGGATTTCATTCTATAGGTCACAAATTTTCCAAACCTAAAGGTTAAGGTCACTTTGAAAACTACGGATTACAGGGATAAGTATATTAGATCCAAAGCATACGATTTCATCATTATCAGCTACAAAGATAAAATCGATCTAGAACCTTGGATATAAAAGTTTTCAGATGATAAATCCACCAAAAATTTTAAACCTTTGTTCGATTTATCAAAAAATTCAATCAACCAACACAAAGTTGGAACCATATTTATCCAAAAACTTAATCGAAACCCCAAAAAGCGAAAACCCATTCACGAATTGACCGAAAATACAAATAAAAAGCCACATCGATAATAGATACAAACCTTGAGTAAAAACGATTGAGAGAGTAGAAAGCTTTGGTTGAGATGGGAGCTTGAATGTCCCAAAATCGGATTTGGAACGGAGTGTAGAGAGCGAGAGCGAGAGCGAGAGCGAGAGCGAGAGCGAGAGCGAGAGAGCGACGAAGATTGCGGCTTAGAGAGAGACTGAAGAAAATCGGAAGGAGACAGAGAGAAAAGGCGTTACTCTCTTTATATATTTTACAATCTTGGGTCGTGTTAAGGTCCTCTACGCTAAGGAAATCTTCTCCTATTCCTTTAGGATTTCCGGTTTGCCCTTGTTTATTCTCTTAATTTACTCTTTTCTGTCGGATAACATTTGCTTTGTGTCTTAAACTCGGTTTTAAATACTATTTGATTAAAGACTACCCTTCTAAAAAATTTAGAACAAAAACTTTTAATTATGTTGTCACTTGAAAAGAAGAGATTCTTAATCATAAAAGACCTACACCAGAGGACCTCCAACGATTACTCAATCTAGGAGAAGCACGCGGATT
>OVAF01003320.1:1576-12658 GCA_900406245.1 Odontarrhena argentea
GTAGTATCTATCCCTCTTCAATACATGTCAGAAGACTTATTGACTTGAATAAAGCAAACAAGAAAAAATAAAAAAACTAAAGAAGAAGCTCTACGCTTAAACCAAATTCCTCTTCTCACTCTAAAGCTCTAGTAACGATCTTGGATCTTTTTTGAAGTGATCCAAATGGTGAATGATTCACGGCAATCTCCGGAAAATCCACACTTCTTCCAGCCTCTTCTTCCCGGTTTCCAGAGCCACCTTGTAAGCAATCTCTCTGTTCCTCTCTCAATCTCACTCAACATTAAGACTCATGTTTTGTCTTTTGCAGAAAATTCCTTTGAAGTTCTTCTCTGAGCACATAGATGGAAAACACGAGGGCAAGATTGTGAAGCTAATATCAGATGCGTCAAGGAGAACATGGAAAGTGAAATTGGAAGCTCAAAATCTTACTCAAGGATGGAAAGCGTTCGTTGAGGCACATGATCTTCGAATCGGCGACGTCGTCATATTCAGACACGAAGGAGACATGTTGCTTCATGTCACTGCTTTAGGACCAAGTTGCTGTGAGGTCCAATACGCACCGTCTCAAGACGAGAAAGACAGTGATGAATCTGGTAAAACATAATCATTATCTAATGAAAACATTTACATTTCTTGATGCCCTGTCCGATTTTTGAAAAGTTAAGACTTTTGCTTGCTTTAGGAGAATCTTCGAGAAAGGAGATTGTAAAAACAGAATACGATCAATCTTCATCAGATTTAACATGTTTTAGCCAGACTGTGACAGCTTCAAGTCTGAAAAGAGGTGGCCTGGTTAGTTCGTTTACCCGTTTCCTTATTGTTATTGTGTTGTATAAACCCATCTTAGAGTTTAAGTATGTGAGTGTTTATAATTCTCAATGATATTTTGGTGACTGATGTAGAGCGTGCCTGCGGATTTCGCAAAGCGAAACGGTTTAAACATAGGAAGGCATGAGATAGTTTTGATGAATGAAGAAGGAAAGTCATGGGAATCAGAATTAAAGACTCGGTTGTCTGGTCAGGTTTTTATATGTGGAAGTTGGAAACAATTTTGCAATGCAAGTAAATTAGAGGTTGGAGATTATTGCACATTTAGACTTCTCCCAAACATAGAAAAGCCTATGTTTCAGCTCTGTAGCCGGTCAAATACAGAGCGGGAGAAGAAGATTCTGTCCGAGGAAGTTAACATTGTTGACAAAACCGGACAAATCAGGTTTGTCAAATTAACTCCTACACGAAACAGCCTTGAGCTCGGTAAACAGGTAAGTTTTTAACTACCTCTATCTCGGGGTTTCTTCGACGCATTTGTTTTCTTACAATTTTTAATCTTTCACAGCATTTACCTGTACATTTCACTAGAGCGAATGAACTCAACAAGCCGATGAAGATAATACTGGTGGACAAAGACAAACTCGAGTGGTCGATGAAGCTTAGAGTTGATAAAAGGGATAAAACGATGTATATTATGGGTGGTAATGGTTGGAAAAGTTTCTGTGCAGCGAATGAAGTTGATGTAGGAGAGTCTCTAACTTTGGAGTTCGTCCGAGGAGGCGAACAACCTTTGCTCAAGTTCTGCTCCAAGGTCAGTGTAAATTAATTTTAACTTGCATTCTACGTTTTAGGTTTTCATAAGTTCAAGATACCAAAAAACTAATTGTTTTCAGATCGTGGAGCAACCACCAATTCGAGCAGAGACTCGAGCACACAAGAGAGCTCGGGTCCAAAGATGGAAACAAGAGATTAAACCGAAGCATGACGTGAGGGAGAGGCTAGCTGCAGAAGGAGAACCATCTCGTCCCACTCGGTCATCTAACAAATCCACAGGTGATCCAGGAAACTTGCAGGACACGCAATTTTGCTCTGTCTCCAATCACGTGGCGAAGGTGAAACAGAGCGTTGTAGCAACTTCGGCTTGCATCAGACGGTTACGGGCTGAACTCATGACAGCTGAACATAATCTAAAAGCTTCATTACAGGAAATCAACAACATAGGTATGATCTGTAACCAAATTCACGCTTATATGGAGCTTTATTTTGTTCGTTTTAGTTTCTAACAGTTTCGTGTTGGGAGAAACAGAGGAGGCAATAATGGGACTAAAGAAGTTCGTCAAGTGATAATCAAGTTTATAAGTGAGAGACTTTTTTACTAACATCTGTATTGACTATGGAGATCTAGCTAAAAGTTCATCAGTCCCACTTCTTATTCTCGTTTGCTTTCCTTAGATTTTAATGAAGACCAGTGTGACTTTATGTATTTCATGCGTTAATATGATAATTGAAATTTCAAACGTATGGAAATGAAGAAATTAAAGAAATTTCCGGACAGGTGATAATTATTTAATGTGGTTATTACATTTTTGAATGAAGGAGAATTAATTGAGTGAGACAAAAAAAAGAAAAAAAAAAAGTAATTGACTCACTAAAATGGTAGATGGGCTATCATAAATTAGAAGAGTCTGTCATTAAATATTTAAATCAGTATCTTGACATGTAAAGAAGATGGTAAAGGGCCAGAAACAACTTTTGAAATATTAAGATCTCCATATTTGTTAACGTAGTACATTCCCAAAAATTATATTAGTTCTAACACTTTCGGTTTAGTGGCAAGAAAGGTTAATTCAATTGGTATAATTTCATTGGTCAACCATGCTTTTCGATGTTAAGCTCTTGAAACGACCAGAGGTCTCATTGGTTCATGTTTTTCTTTTAAATTTAGCTAGCGTTATAAATAGATTATTTTTTTTCAATAAAATCTATATATATTTCACAAGTATAAATACTGCACATGATGCCTTTACTATTCCAAAACATATATTTGATTGGAAAAGATGAATCATTTTATGGTGTTAATGTTAGTTTTAACTATGTATCTTGGATTGAACGAAGCATGCAAGCTAAATCGTGTAGAGATACAGCACCTACTGGGTCCTGGTGATGTTCTCCATATTCATTGTCGTTCAACCGACAACAGGGATCAAAGAGTGAGATATTTAAGATCCAGTGATCGTCCCTATACCCTTGATTTTAGGGACATGTATAATTCAACATTTACATTTGGGAAGACAGTCTGGTACTGTACTTTAGAACACGGGGCTAAGATGGAGAATTATTATGATTTTATAGCATACAAAGCAGACCGTAAGGCACGATGTGGTGAGTTACGTTTATGGACTGCCACAACTGATGGAATTTACTATACATCAAATTATGAGAAACCGTCAAGGCTTGAATTTCAATGGAATAAGAAACATTGAAAATAGATGTAAATACACAATTAATACGTCATAATAAGTTATACTTGATATTGTTCAATCTCATTATTATTAATAATAATATAATTATAATTATAGAATTTTAGTTATTTTATTTTTATTATATGTCTTTCTATTAGTTACCAATTTTTTTACTAAATTAGTATGTCAACAAAACATTAATGGATTAATGGATAATCCACAAGAATCCATAAAACCATGCAAATTTTATCCATCTAAATCCAATCCATTTGATCTATTTAATATTTATCCATTTAACCAATAATCCATTAGGATGAAAAAATTTCATCCATTAGAATTTATGGATTATGTTGGATTCATGGATTGGATCAACCATAACACTTTTATTCATTTTGACACCACTACCATTATATCAGAAGTCATTATATTAAATTTGATTACTAAGAAAAAGATTGTGACATTGCTTATGTTTAATTAGTATTCCTATTAAAATCTATAAGCACAAAAAATCTCCTACACAATATTTGTCGCATAGATGCGAAGTTTCGAAAGAATTGATTTCGATGTTAGTTGCTTTGATAAATATTTTCAGGTATTCGTTGATTGAAATGGAACCTAACCAGTCTTTTTAGTCAAGAATCGATTAAACACCAGAATCACAAGAGAAATCAGAACAAAAGTAATTTTATATGAAAATCTACACTTAAATAATTATACAAATTAGAATTACATACAAAATTTTCATACAAGATTATGACTAAATTGGACAAAATATTTGAACAAGAAAATAAATAATCACTGCGTATTGAAATCTAGTTCAATTTTAAATAATCTTTTTTGCAATTTTGACATTATCATTAAAAGTTTTTAATATAAATAATTATTATTTTTAAATAAGAGAATTATATTATACCGTTATATATGAGTATGTAATTGGTATAACCATGATTTGTAGTCTACCCATTTGTATGGTTATCTTTCATTGCCACTATGTTTGTTGGTAAAAGAAGAGAAAAAAATATGACCCGTTTAACAAAAATGTATAGTTCTTCCACTGTAGATATTTATTGATCTAGCATAAATACAGTTACTCGTTTTTTTTTTTTTTTGGGTCCAAACATACCCCGCATACAAATGTGAAAAGTCTAGTTTTTTAGCATTCCAACAAATATTTTTTTTCTGAATTGAACAAAGCAAGCTGGAGTCATATGAGCCAACTAGTTAAATTTGACCGGTGAATTTTGTTTTGGTGTTTTGAGTTTTGTCTTGTTCCCTCGTTTACTTTCAAGCGGGCCCCACAATATATGGAAAGGTAATATCCGCCAGTTTTGTTGATGTATCCCTTTTCCGTGGCATGTCAGTAGAAAAGAAATTAATACAAAACTTGTTGTCATTTTTCACAGTGATTGCCTTCTAAACAAAAAACTAAAGCTCACATCCAAGTTCTCCTCTTCTCAACTTAAAAGTACAAAAGCTCCGTTGAATCTTCAAGAACGATTTTTTTGAAGTGATTGGAAATGGAGAATGCATCAGTGTTACCTCCGAAAAATCCACATTTTTTCCAGCCTCTTCTTCCCGGTTTCAAAGACCACCTTGTATGCCATCTCTCTCTTCTCTATCTCGATCTCTCTGAACATAAAGTCTCATTGTTCTGTTTTCTCTGTTGCTGCAGAAAATTCCTGTGAAGTTCTTCTCCAAGCACATTGAAGGAAAACACGAGGGCAAGATTGTGAAGTTGTTAGCAGATTCGTCTTCAGAGAGAACATGGAATGTGAAGAGGGAAGGCTGTAGACTCACTGAGGGCTGGAAAGAGTTCGTGCAGGCACATGACCTTCGAGTTGGTGATTTCGTTGTCTTCAGACACGAAGGAGACATGTTGTTCCATGTCACTGCTTTAGGAACAAGTGGCTGTGAGGTCCAATACGCACCGTCTCGCAGCCAGTACCAAGACGAGGAAGAGAGTGATGAAACTGGTATCATTCTTGAATCAAACATTTACATTTCTTGAGCCCATCATGTTCTAGTTTTGAAAAGTTAGTCTTTTGCTTTAGGAGAATCTTCAAGAATGGGTGAGGAGAATGTGAAAACGGAATCTGATCAGTTGTCATCAGATTTAACATGTTTTAGCCAGACTGTGACAGCTTCAAATCTAAAAAGAGATGGCGTGGTTTGTTAGTTAGATTATTGTGTTTCAGAAGTCAATTTTGGAGTTTTAGTATGTGTGACGAGTGTATATAATTCTCAATGGAATTTTGATGACTGATGCAGAGTGTTCCCGTGCATTTCGCGAGGCGAAACGGTTTAAACATAGGAAGACATGAGATCGTTTTGATGAATGAAGAAGGAAAGTCATGGGAATCAGAAACAAAGACTTGGTTGTCTGGTCAGGTTTTTATATGTGGAAGTTGGAAAAGTTTTTGCACCGCAAGTAAATTAGAGGTTGGTGATTCTTTCACATTTAGACTTCTCTCAAACACAGAAAAGCCTGTGTTTCAGCTCTGGAGCCGGGAAAAAACAGAGCGGAAGAAGAAGATTCTGTCCGAGGAAGTTAACATTGTTGACAAAACCGGACAAATCAGGTTTGTGAAACAGCCTGTTTCGGATTAACTCCAACGTTAGAGACTCTCCTGCATTTACTTCATTCGCTGCACATAAGCTTTTCCAACCATTACCACTCATAATTTACATATTTCTACTTCTATTTTCAACTTTAAGCTTCATCGACCACTCGAGTTTGTCTTTGTCCACCAGTGTTATCTTCATCGGTTTGTTGAGCTTATTCACTCTAGTGAAATGTACTGGTAGATGCTATACACGAAACAGCCTACACGAAACAGCCTTGTTAATCCTACACAAAATGTCTCTAACATTGTTAATCCTACACGAAACAGCCTTGAGCTCAGCAAACAGGTAAGTTTCCAAAAGCCACTATCTCGGGTTTCTTTACCGTATTGTTTTGTTTTTTTTTACAATTTTGAATGTTTTGCAGCATCTACCAGTACATTTGGCTAGAGTGAATAAACTCAACAAGCCGATGAAGATAACACTGGTGGACAAAGACAAACTCGAGTGGTCGATTAAGCTTAAAGTTGAAAATAGTAGTAGAAACATGTATATTATGGGTGGTAATGGTTGGAAAAGCTTCTGTGCAGCGAATGAAGTTAATGCAGGAGAGTCTCTAACGTTGGAGTTAATCCGAGGAGGCGAACAACCTTTGTTCAAGTTCTGCTCCAAGGTCAGTAGTGTAAACACCATTTAACTTGCATTCCACATGTTGGGCTTTCCTAAGTTGAAGATACTAAACAATACTTGTATTCGGATGGTTTAGACTCGAACGAACAAGAGAGCCCGCGTCCAACGATGGTGCCAAGAGATTAAACAGGAGCATGACTTGAGAGAGATAATATCTGGAGAAGGAGAACCATCTCGTCTTTGTCATTCGACAAATCCACAAGTGATCCAGCCATCCAAGAAACTACCTAATCGACGCTTGTATGAAACTTAAGTTTTTTCTAGTTTTAGTTCTCTCTACTCAAGTTTCTAATAATTGCTTTAACCTCAATTTGCTGTGAGAATCAATATGTACACGATAACATCAGTAAGTTTATGTTCTGTTTTCTTCCCATGGTCTTGATTTTGGAGATTCCACAAAGTTTATAGTAGAGAGCGACAAGTACACACAAATACCTATTCTACTGCAAAAATCAAATAGTACTGTTATTCACAAAATATTGCGGAAAACTGGAGGGAATCTCTGGTGAGAGTAGTGAAAGAGTGTCCTCTTGATCGAAAATCAACTTTTGAAATAACCTCTTAACACATGAAGTAAAAATCTTTATGCACCATTAATTTTTTGTGCTTTAATGGGATGAGAGAAGGACCCTTAATTACTTTCTTTATTTTAGAACTTCGTTGTAGTCCGTAGGTTATCAACAATGCTAAAATAGTACATTTCAAAAAATTCTATTACACGTTCGGTTTTACTGGCAAGTTGAATTTATTTGACCAAACCATACTTTTGGATGCCAATGATTAGAGATCTCATTGGTTCATATTTGTTTCCAAATGTAGGTAATGTTATAAATAGATTATTCAATAAACAGGTCAAAAAAAATTCACAAACATTATAAATACTGCACATTGATGCCTTTTACTACGTACTCCATAACATATATCTTTTTGAAAAAAAAAAAAAAAATGAATTATCTCATGGTTTTTATGTTAGCTATTGCTATATATTTTGGATTGAACGAAGCTCAACATTGCAAACAAAATCGTATAGTTGTAAACAACCAACTTGCTCCTGGTAAGATTCTAGAGCATCATTGCAGGTCCAATGATGGAGGTGACGAAAAAACACGAACCTTAAAATTTGGGGAGAGCCACGTCATTAATTTTACCGAAAATATTTTCGCAAAGTTTTCATTTAAGAGGACTACATGGTTCTGTACTTTAAGGTGGAAAGATTACCAGTCGTATTCTTATGAGCTTGAAGCATACAAAGGAGCCAAGAGTAAACGATGTGATCAATTACGCGCTTGGACAGCCAAGGTTGATGGGATTTACTTTACAAGGAATTTTGAGAAACCTTCATCGCATGTACTTAATTGGATTAGGAATTAGTGAGGGTTTACTTACGAAAATGATCTAATGTTTATGTAACTTGGTTTTTTATTTTATTTTGCATCCTATATATTATTTCTGCTTGAGGATTTAATTAAGACATCATTCTAATTTGGTTTTAGAATATATAACATGATATTGTAATAGAACATGAACTCATTTGGTATTTTTTTGTACATTTTTTTAATGTAATAAGAATAAAAAAATTATCTTTATTATTTGTAAATTAAAAAAAAAAGTCTTATATAATCTCCTCAACAATCCTTTCTCAGATAAAAATAAAAAGATATAGACAAAAAAAGTGTGACATTGTTGAAGATTGTATAAGTGAATAAGTCCCCTATAGACCTCCAATCGATGATTCTTGGAGGGGTTCTAGAAATATGTTAAAGAATTAAAAATTATTATCTAAATAAGAGGGGTTCTCAAAAAATTTGAGGTGTCTTTTAATTTTTTAAGAACCTATCTCATTTAAATAAAAAAAAGTTTTGTTCTCTTCAATTATTTTTAGAACCTCTTCAAGAACCCGTCATTTTAGATTGGAGATGCTCATCGTAATGTAGGCAGGAAGCTTCAAGTGAGCAGATTTCCATTTGAATTGGTTCAATGAAGATTTTCAAGTGCTTAATGATTGACATAGATCGTGGCTAGATTTTTGAGAACTAAAAGAACCGAATAAACATTAGGTACACAAGAGAAATCCATATATATAATTAGGGAGTTTTTTTCATCCAGAGTCTACACTCAAGCAAATTCATTATTTCGACAAGATAACGAATGTATTATAGTTTCAAGTGGAAGTATGTACTAAAAGTAGTTTGGAAACTCAATGAACAATGATGATGTTTTCATCATGTATGTTATAGCTCCGTGAACAGTGATATGTTTTTTGTGTTTTTTTTTACCACATTAATATTTAGGAGACAAGATCTAAACTGAGGGGTACAAAAATGTATCAAATTGTTAACATAAAAAATTTGTGCGTTTCATTCCTATGGAACAATGATAGGTTTAAATTTTATTTACGAATGTTTCAAATTTTTTATGTGTCTAAGGTTATATTTTAGTTTATACTTTATACAATGGATTAATTAGTTACAGAAAAACTGTAGAATCTCCAAAACCAAGACCATGGGAAGAAAACAGAACATAAACTTACTGATGTTATCGTGTACATATTGATTCTCACAGCAAATTGAGAGCGACAAGTACACACAAATACCTATTCTACGTTTATTCTACTGCAAAAATCAAATAGTACTGTTATTCACAAAATATTGCGGAAAACGGGAGGGAATCTCTGGTGAGACCTGAGAGTAGTGAAAGAGTGTTCTCTTGATCGAAAATCAACTTTTGAAATATATAACCTCTAACACATGAAGTAAAAATCTTTATGCACCATATATTAACGCGTTTTGTGCTTTAATGGGATGAGAGAAGGACTTAATTACTTTCTTTATTTTAGAACTTCGTTGTAGTCCGTAGGTTATCAACAATGCTATAATAGAACATTTGGAAAACTTCTATTACACGTTCGGTTTTATACTGGCCAGTTGAATTTATTGACCAACCATACTTTCGGATGCCAATGATTAGAGATCTCATTGGTTCATATTTGTTTCTAAATGTAGGTTATGTTATAAATAGATTATTCAATAAACAGGTCAAAAAAATTCACAAACATTATAAATACTGCACATTGATGCCTTTTACTACTCCATAACATATATCTTTTTGAAAATAAAAAAAAGAAGATGAATTATCTCATGGTTTTTATGTTAGCTATTGCTATATATTTTGGATTGAACGAAGCTCAACTGTGCATTAATCGTATAGTTGTAAATAACCAACTTGGTCCTGGTAAGATTCTAGAGCATCATTGCAGGTCCAATGATGGAGGTGACGAAAAACCACGAACCTTAAAATTTGGGGAGAGCCATGTCATTAATTTTACCGAAAAGATTTTCGCAAAGTATTCATTTAAGAGGACTACATGGTACTGTAGTTTAAGGTGGAAGGATTTGCAGTCGTATTCTTATGAGCTTCTAGCATACAAAGGAGCCAAGAGTAGCCGATGTGATCAATTACGCGCTTGGACAGCCAAGGTTGATGGGATTTACTTTACAAGGAATTTTGAGAAGCCTTCAACGCATGCACTTAATTGGATTAGGAGTTAGTGATCAGGTTTTGCTTATAAAAATGATCTAATGTTTATGTATATTTTGCATCCTATTATTACTGCTTGAGGATTTAAGACATCATTCTAATTTGGTGTTAGAATATATATATATATATATATATATAACATGATATCTATTATATAAAAGACAAGGAGACTCTCCATGGTAATGACAAGTGGTTCATTGTGAGAATGACACATGTCCTCATTTTACATTAATGACAATAATTGAATTAAAACCAATTAAACAATATCTATATTTCCAATAATCCATAATTCACACCATCATTTTAAATTCATATTGACCAAAACCAAAATTCCACCAAAACAATTCATGTAAAATCACAAAATAAAAAATATATTTAAAAAACACTCACTCACAAAAATATTACATGGGAACCAGTTGTGATGTTCAATTTTTAAAAAAATCCACGAATAACATGAATCAAAACACATATGAAATAAATAATACCAAAATATAATATAATACCAAAATATAATATAATCAAAGTTTTATTTGAATTACAAGTCAACGAAATAACAAATATATATTTAATAAAATTTGCTTGTGGCGCATGTACTCACTTGCGTGACACATGGTATACTACGCAAATGTTACTCACTTGTTTTGCATTCTCATATTTAATTGTAAGAGTTTAATGTATTATTCATGATTATTCTTAATAAATACCATAATGAAAAAAAAAATTGATACTAAGGTTTCAACTTCTCGACTTCTCCATTTTCTTAAAGCTGTTTGAAATCTCAGCAATTACAAAAGTAGCGAGTTTAACATTTTTTTGGGATAGACTCAATACATATTTGGGGGTAAGAATCATAGTTTTGTTTTAGGAATTTCGTATATCTTGTTTGTTTGTGCGACCATTCTATTTGTTCTAAAAAAACATAGAGAGTTCAAACAACATTAAATGAGTGCATAACATGACAATGGATTGGGTGTTTGAGGCAACGAAAGTGTTTAAGAATATAACATAAGTTGTGGTTAGATTACTCAAAAGTCACAATGATGAAGATGTTATCAGA